>CP144699.1:34475225-34640895 GCA_036885675.1 Vigna mungo
ACATCTGCATTTACTTTTGCAGATATTTGTGTTTCTTTTTATATTTTTGTTTATGTCTGCACCACTTGCCTTTATTTTTCACTTATTTTCTTCTTTGAATATTATTCCTATGAATATATTTGGTGTACTGAGCATGACCAGTTTTCCACTTGTATAAATTACATTTAACTTTGTTATATATTATTATTATAGGTCATTGATCAAAATTTCTTTCATTATTGAAGCATGGGAGGATCAATTGTTGTGTATGTAGCTGCAAGAAGATAATTGTCCACCTTGGATGGGTTGGTTGTCGTGGATGTTTTAGTAAAGGTTGTATTTTGTAGTTATTATTGTAAGAGCCTGAAAAATAATAAGGCTGTTGGGCCTTATGTTGAGGCAACCAGCCCATAAGGTAATGACCATGACCTTAAGAAAGGGGTTTTCTAAAAAAAAAAATCAAATTTTTCTCCATTTGCAAATTTTTCTTTCTCTCTCTAAAACAGAAACCCTTCTCCTAGAAAACAACTTTGCCTTCTCTCTAAAAGATCCAAACACTGAACCGTTTAAATTTTAATTTGTAGGTGCCTAAACAATCGCGGTGGCAAGAGCTTCATTTCTACCGATCGTTTTCTCCGTTCCGATCGGTAAGTGTAATTTTCCCTTTTTTCCGCTATTTTCGAAACATAGGGCTTGGGGTTCTACTGATTTTATGTAGTTAGAACCCTCCTTTTTCTAATTTCTGTTAGGTTCTCACTCCAAGAGTTATTTTCTACCGCCAATATGGTGGTTTATAGGTACTGTTGTTTTTCGGTCCGAGTAAGAATTTCCGTTAGGGCGTCTTCAAATTAGCAAGTGGTACTGTTACGCTTTGCAGGTAAGGGGAGCTAATTATTTTTGGGTTGAATTTGTTTTCGTGTTTCATGTATGATTAAATTCAAAATATGATGTTCTGTTTGGATTGTTTTGTTACTGTTTTATGTAATTGGCTTGGTATGAAATTGATTGCGTAAAGGAAAAGAATGTTTGTGAGAATTGTTGGGTAGATTTTGGTCGCGGTTATGAGATGAGAGCTTTGGGTGGCGATTTAGAGGTGCGTAAACATTGTAGGCATAAAGCGGAAGAAACTTATTCTGTTGAAGTGTGGGTGTCATTTTTTCTTGAAGAGAATGAATATAGAGTAGTCTTGGTTCTGGTAGAAGAATGTGTGTAAGGTTGAAATGAGTGGAAGGATTATGGTTGGTTACGGTTGAGGGGTTGTATTAGAAGAAATAAAAGTAGAAGAAAGTTGAAGGTTACGTGAATTAAATTGGTAGGAGTAGTTTTGTTCTTGAGGCATGATGGCAACAGTAAGCGTGGTGTGCTTTGGTTTCATAAGTTAAGAAAAAGATGAGAAAAGTGGGGTAGGCTACGTGAATTAAAGAAAATAGAAGGAGGCACTGTAATAGTTATTTGGGGTGGTATGGGTATAACCAAAATAAACAAGAGAAAGGGGTGAAGCTTCTGCATGAAAATGGAGGTTGTGTATGGGCACACTGTGAGTGTTATTTTGGTGAGAAATGAGTGAGAAAAGTGTGTATATTATGAATAGATAAAGGAGAGGAGAGAGAAAGCATGGTCCCACGTTAGAGTTATTGGAAAATAAAAATAAAATAAGTTAGAATTGGGTGTAGTATATATATATATATATATATATATATATATATATATATATATATATATATATATAAAAGGTGTGTGCGTGAAGTTGATGCAGTGCACTTCGTTAGGATTTGATGCAGTGCACTTCGCTAGGATTATTATGGGTTGTGACAAAATATATATATATTTTGGTTTTGATGCAGTGCACTTTGCTAGGATTGATTATCAGGACAAAGAAAAACGCAAAGTTGATAGAACTCTTCAGCCCATGTTTGGTTGTGTCAAGTCATCTTTTGTACAAGGTATCCACCACATAATTAGAGTTCAATACCTTATAAACCTCATGCTAGAATACTATTTTTTTTGTCCATAATAGAGTAATATTATTGTTTCACGTGTCTTGTGCATTTTATCACTTTACCAATGATAAAAATTCCCAAATTCGTGTGACTTGCTAAACTTTAGTCTTCAAATGCATGAGAAATGTTATAAGTTTTGTTTCCTCATTCAATATTAACTGATCACATGTGGAAGTTTCTCATAGTTCAAGCAGTGTAAATACCCTCATTGACAGTGGTTATCAAGCGGTGGGCCTGCATAATGATTGGACTCTTGCTTATTGAGCCATCTTTTTGTGTTCTTTTCTCTATTAAACAAATGTAATGTTGTGTCTGATGGAGATAAAAGATATATTAAGAGTATTTAGTGATACTCAAGTGACTCTTTTTATTTGGAGAAGACATTCAATTCGGCTATGAAAGTGACAATCATATATATGGTATGTATGATTATGTTGTGTCATTTGTTCTACACATGCTTTGAAATCAATGCTTTATTTCTTAGTATAACTCCTTTAACTTTGATATTAGTTATGAATACACCATTGTTTGTTAATTTCAGATTCATCTGAGGTGAATGATGAACAATGTGGTTTGAATGTTTCAAGTGATGAAGATTGTGAGAATGAGCATGCACAGAGGAGCTTGCAAACGAGATAGTTTCCTCTTGAAATTTTTGAAAGATTGTAGTTGTGAGTAGCTATTGCATTTTTTTACATTACGTTCAATTGGTGTATAGTTTCATTAAGTGGATTTTGAGAGGTTTGTGGAGTCAATTTTGAGAATTTGAATGAGGACATACGTATTTGAAGAGTTTGAGTTAGCATATAAGTATAGGTTTGATATTCTTTTATATAAAAAGATATTGTTTTTCATTTGTATAAAAAATGATATGATGATTTGTTTTTTATTTGTTTTTCATTTTATTTCTTATTTCTCTGTTTGAGATTTAAACATAATAATCAATTTTTTTTTTAAAAAAATAACATATTATAACGTACAAAAGTTTCTACGTTATAATATGTTCAGACTTACTATAACGTAAATTTTTGCTACATTATAAAATGTACAAACTTATTATATCGCTCAGAACTATATCTCCAATAACTACGTTATAAAAAGTCATTTTTGTACGTTATAAAAAGTCATTTTTCCACTAATGATCATTTTTTGGGAGTGAATTTTTTTTAAAATTTGAATATAGAAAGTTTGTAATTTTTTTATTTAAAAAAAAATTGTAATTAAATGGGCTAATGAGCCAACTTGTTTACCCACCAACCCGTGGTAGGTCGAGCCGGGTTCAGATTTTTCTGGCTCACTAATAAATGAGCCGGATTAGATTAACTCACTAAGTGACCAACCCGTGGTGGACCAGGCCAAGTCGAGCCGGGTTACCTGTTTTGACAGCTATTAGCTATGAAGTTATATTTTTGTTGTATTGTTGAATTTTAATGCAATAAGTAATCTTAAATCAACAAAGTACAAAAGGTATAATGTATATGAACATTTTAACATAATATAAATGTAATTTTACTTTACAATAGACATAATTAATGAGAACATGTTATCATTATTGGAAGATGCATCTTCCATAAGTGAATTATAGATGTAAGCAAAAAATTTGGGGTAATAATGCGGATGAATTGCATGGACAAGCATGTAGGTTCACAATAAAAACTGGATAGATTGTGATTTTGAGTTCGTTAATAACATTATGGAATTCATTACAGATACATGGCCTGATGTATTGGTTGTTTGGCATTGTAATTGTGTAATCTAATTTATACATATGCATAATTAACATCGGTGAAAAGAAATAATTAAAAAGGACAATTTAAGTAATCACGTTTCAGTAACATAATTATAAATTTCCAATTAACCCATAAAAAGCGGGCCAAGATCAATGCGTATGGACCAAAATATTGAACCTATATTTGTAAAGCGGAACGGATCAACCTGATTCACATTTTGCAGGCCGATGAAGGGCATAAACGAGCTAAGTTAGTCCGCATTGCCATCTATATTAAAAATAATGTTGGACAAATCTTTAAGATTATGAAAAAACATATTTGGTGTCTAAGTTGGAAATGAGTTTTTCTATCTCAATTCAATTTTCATGTTATAAAAGCTTGGAATCTTCCTCGTGGGCTTCAAGGGTTTTGCAACATCAACAAGTGGGTGATTTAAAAATCTGTCGACTAGTAATAAAGTTTTCAATTGACAAATTTTTATGTTGGTAATTTAAAATTATTATTGCTGATAGATTTATCTGTCGATAAAAAAATGACAAATTTCCTGTCCAACATCTTCACTCCCAAGTTTTAAAATTAATTTCTCTTTTTAATCTTCATTTTTTTTTTCACAAACAACACTTTCCTAAAAACGAGACTCACAAGCTCGAAGCATGAATGCAACAATCAAGACAAAAAATTAGGAACGAAAGAATAATATAAACAAACATAACAATTCTACTAGCTCCATGAAATACAAACACAATAATAGATAATCCTTGCACAGGTTGAATCAAGAGAAATAAAGCAAACCAAATACATCTCTTTTACAAGAATCAAAACAAAAACTTTAGTGAGTTTCCAAATTAACAGAAAAGGTTAAGGTTTAAGGTAGTTGGAGAGGACGAGATGCAACAACAATACCAAAGTGTCAACACTGCTCGTCGCTCATTGAAAATTGCAAAGGTGGTGGGGTGACAACTCCGTGATGGAATGATTTTTGGAAGTTGTGTGTGGCAACTTTATAATGGGAAGTCGAGATAAGAAATAATAGGGCTAAGGTGAGGGCGACACACAATGACTTATTCCGATGATGTAGCAAGCGCCAACGAGAGTAGTCGCAACAAATCATGGTGAGCTTAGTGGTAACTACAGTGAATAAGGTTCACCACAAGTAAGACCTAGTCTTGTAAGGGTAAATGAATAAGGTGGTTGCATGTCGAAGTCATTACTTCTACTTATGGTCACTACTCACTGAAAATTCGCTAATATGATAATTGTGACTTGTTCAGAATAAAGTGTTTGTTTAGGCCAATAATTACACCTTTAACCCTGACCTTAATTGAATGTATTGGATGAAGAATAAAAATGTGAGAAAAGAAAGGACGGATTGGAGAAAACTGAAAAGAAAGTGAAAGAAAGAAGAAAGAAAAAAAATGAACACATTTTTCATTAATAATTACCAAATGAATTTTATTAACAAACTTTTTCATAAATAAAATTATAATATAAATTTATCATAATTATCGATGAATTTTCTATTTCGTAAATAAAATTTACATGAAGACTTTCCCAACAAATTTTAAACATTACTATAGATTTTGATCATTATAATATCAAACTTTGTTATAGTAATTTAAAAATTAAGAATAAATTTTAAATTATGTAATATAAAAGTAAAAGTAATATTTAACTTGGTAATCTGAATTTTTTTTTAAAAAAAAGAATCTTTGAATTACATAATCTAAAAATCATTTTTAATTCTCAAATATTATAATTTAATTTGAAAGTTATTTTTTATGAAAGTGATTTCCATATTAACAAAATGATTTTTTTTTTTGAAATACTGAAAGAAACTGACTGCTAAAAGACATTGAATGCATAGGAAGAATAATTAGGCTACAATTGTTGAACCTTAAACCTGTACAACTTTGAAATTTGTCCCCTATTATTCTCTAACAAAAAACAAAATAGGAAAACGGCAAAAACCATACATGTATTTTGCCTATTCTTTGTTTTGTGTCCATTGTTTAATTCTACGTTAGCTTTCTAAGATTTCTTAATAATCGAACACTGTTCAAAATATACAACCTTTGACGCGTTTACTTTTGACTTTCTTAAACTTTTTTTTTGAGAAAAATGGTTATATTTTGGATCAGTGCTTATCATTGTCACTAACTCACCAATGTGTGCAAAATATACAGCGGTTGATGGTCAGAGACAACCTAATTTCTATGTGCTTTCTTTCTTTGTCGCCAAGACTTTTTAGTGTGAACAGGGAGGAAACATTACACATTATCTGCTATCTATTAATTATTATCATTATTATTACTGTTATTATTATTTTTATTATTATTATTATTAAGTTTGGATCGCTTGTTTATTTATTTATTACATAGTTTGAGTTTAACCATTTTACAAGTGTGATTTGACCAGAAAACATGTTAGTAGCTTGTTTTATAAGAAAAAAAAGTTATAGATAAACAAATAAATTTAACTAGGCTAACAAACCCTAAAAGGATAATAGATATTAATTATTATGTAAATTATTTTTTATTTTCAATGACTAATATTAAATGAGAAAAAAAAAGTCATTATATTAAAAGGTATCAGATCCACAAAATATCGCTATCTATTTATCTTGTCATAGAATAAAAAATAAGAAAAAGTTGTATAAGCTAAAATAATTAAACAATAAACTATGTCAATTAATATCGTTAAACACTCGTAGCTTTTTAGCTATTAACCTGTATGTTTTCTCCTAAAATTAAAAATTAAAAAATAAATTTGTTATTTAATAAAAAAATATAACAACTAATAACATGTTTTCCCTAAAAAAAGTTAAATATATATTAGTATTATTGCGTAAACATGATTTTTGTCTGCTCTAATAACATGTTTTCCCTAAAACCTATCAAACATAATCTTCTTAGTTAAAAGGATTTAAAAAAATTAAATAAGTTATTTCTTATAAACGAGTTAGACTAGAGCTTTTAGTTATTGAAGCCATTGGTCCTGAAAGTTGGCCTGATCGATTTCCATTCCTAAAAAATGCCAATGCTTTTGTTTAAGTTCAAATATATGGTTGGTTTGGTACAACCCAAATCTTGAATTTTGATGAAGACTAAGGTTTTTTGTTTTTAATAGCTGCTTATGCTGAATACTGCTCAAATTCTCTGTTCCCACCTAAATTTTCTAAAATTAAAACACTGAAATTGCAAAACACATTACTGATAGAAATTTAAGTATCTATCAACCTTGCATAACTCAGACCAATGAACCAGAAACTCTCCTTAAACACATTAAATGAAGAACATGTGTGTATGTTTGATGATGGAAAGAGAAAATGATGAATGAGTATTTAATTTTAGTGAGTTATTGTTATTTGCTTATCCCACAATCCAAGTCCCCTGATTTGGTTTATTTGGATAAGATGGGGCCCAATGATTAGGACTTCATATTATTAAAAGTAAAGCTAGTGGGTACTACTCGTTGGAGCCATTCTGCAATTTCAACTATATAATCATTCTCAGTTAATTATATTAACTCTCCATTCATGCCTCATTTGATTCTTTTCATACTAACTACTGCATCCACCCATTTTCTTCATTTTTCATTTTTTTAAATATTAAAATACAAGTTTAAAAATTTAGCAAAAATAAGAAATATCTTTCAAAAGGTAAACTTATATTCTAACCATTTTATTTAGTTAGTTTCATTTAATTGTAATGTATTTGAGGAAAATCAAAGTCTTGCTATATGCTGGAAGTAAAGTCCAAAGTTGGGAAAGAAGAGGACCCTCCTAACTCTGACTCTGTCAACAAGTACAAAATCTTGCTCATTTCACCTTACTATTTTCAATGTTTTAGCTATTATAAAATTGAAAGTTGCAACATTCCCTTCCATCACATTCCACGCCTAAAAATGGAGCACTGACGTTATATGACGTCAGACCCTACGTCAATACGCACAGTGAGAATTTCCTCTATTGTTTATGTATGGAAGATTTGAACTCAGTATTAACTTAAGACTATACATATTTAGAATGAAGGAAACGTAGGGGTAAAGGAGAAGCAACATTTTGCAAAATGCAACCAAGTCTCTTTACTTTTTAATGGAAGTCTTTGATGAGTTTTCCACTTGCTTGCCACTACCAAATTCCAGAAGCTCGGTTTTTCTTAAAGTAAATTACATATCAGAGTTCTGTTCATAAAGAGACTGGTCAAAGAATCAAGAAATAATCTTTAAAATAAATACTGATAAAAATATTTGCTATATCAAAAGAATATCTTTATTACCCTTTTTTACCTATATTCAAATATTCAGCAAACCATGAAGAAAGAAACACTATTTTTCAGATGAAAAGGTGAAAATAAAAAAATAACTTATGTACATATGTGTTAATTTGTAAAAAAAAAGAAATTGTGTAATTTTTTAATTTGTGAATAAGTTAATTTAAATTCACAGAGAAATTTATTCTATTTCTCTTTCTTCTAAATCTTTTTAGAGGAGTTCCCCGAATGCAGAAAGAGAATAAATAGAAGTATATGAATGATAAATAATACAATGTAGTAAGACAAAAATATAAAAAAAAAATTAGAGATGTTATTACTGTAACAGTGTTGCAGTAACAGGTGTTGTAGTGACAGAAGTGGTTCCAGGTCTGTTAAGATAACCTGTTACCTAAATTAATTAGTGTGAATGAATATGACTAATTTCTCTTCCCAAGACTTTCCTGTCTTATTACCTATGTTATTATAACTTCAAAAAATGAAATAAAAAGTTTAGATAAAGTATCCAAAGGTGTATGTTAAACTTTGTTCAGCTTTTTAAAGACTATATTTATCGCGGAGATCATCAACGAATGACAGTAAAAATGACTACAATGAAAAGTAATTCTAATTAAGTGATTTTAATAGCATTTATCTTTCTAAAGAGAAGTTTTTTTTTTTTTCTTTTTGAAATTATTTGAACGTATCCTTAAAGAAACAAGGAATGTAATTTCCACTGTTTTTCATTAAGGTTGATGAATTCCTCTTAACTGACTTCCATTTTTTGGTCCAATCATTATGAGATTCAAAGGTTTTTCCTTCAGTTCTAAACAGTTAGTTAACAGTATATATAGGTTCTCAAAGCTCCCACTTGTTAATCTTGGGATTTGTCTTATTTGTTGCGATTCCACCAACCTGAACTCATAATCCACCAACTTTCTTCTTTAGAAAACTGTTAAACTGTGTTATTGCTATTTGGCTTGGCTATATCTCTATGGCACTAGTCAAAGACCTATTCTAACCTCTCTTCTCTCTCTAAACACAGTTCTGAGATTCATACTCATCTGTCTGTATACACAGTGGCAGGGTAGGAAGACTGCTATGGTCTGTCTGCTTCTTGCTTTCTAATTCCACAGGTACCCTTTCTTAATTTCCATCAACAAAATCTGTATGTTGTGTTTTAAATACTGAAACTTATTGCTCCTTCTGATGAATGGTACTATCTGTTGCAGTCCTAGTAAACTGATTTCAATCTGCAGCAGCAGATGATCCGTGTTATATAGAGTGATGCATGCATGTGATTGCAAAAAAATGTGAAAGAGGGCTTCAGTTAAAATTCAATCTTCTAAGAAAGTTTTTAACTTTTCCTTGTACATGTCTCTGGTCACAAGGGTTTGTTATGTTTTTTCTGTTACTGTCACTTGATCTATCTACTCGTATATTGGGCTACAATTTCAAACGAGTTGTCTTACAAAATATGCTGTGGATCCTCACTGGATACAGTGGATTTTGAGGCTGGTGATTCTCCCAGCTAAAGACAAATAAAGATATAGATGCTATCAAGAGAGTTAGTATTTGCAGTAGCAATTTCATTTCAATTTGATTTCTGGTTTGAGTCAACATATATCATGTTAGAAGAGCAGACGGCCTATCTCTTCAATTTGAATGTATACAGAATCATCAAACAACTTTGTTGTTTTTCCTCTTGGTTTCGGAGCATGTGATTTGATTTCAAGAGTGTGTTTTTATTTTTATGTGGATCGGATTCCAGAATCTGCAGATTGCAGATAGAAGATCATAGTTTAAATGATAAAGCAAAGAAGAGGTTTTTAATATTTATTTTACTTTTCCAAATACAGAGGAGGCCACTATGACAGGTATTTGCTATGTTAAGGTGGAATTTTACCAGTCATGTCAACTCATGTTTGACTGGATCCAGTAACTAACTATTATTTTTAAAAACACATTTGAAATTCATTCTCGTGGTTGGCCTAGTAGGATAATATTCAGTACTTGAACAATTTCCACCATGGTGGTTCATCCGAGAATCCAGTAGCACCAATTCCTCTTTCCATTGCCACACTGATATGACTAATTCAATTTTATAGATGAGAAAAGATACTTGCAAAAGTTACGTGAGAGATATTCTTAATCTGGAACACAATTTTTTTTCATGTAAAAAACTTATGTGAATTTGAACAGGATGAATCATCCAACTGATTTATGATAGCTTTACTATATTTGTTGACTGAGGCAACAAAACTCACCAGTGTTTCTAGAATTTTTTTTCTTTTTCATATTCACATAGATTAATAGTTCTGCCTGAAAGTTCACCTGCTTTTTTTTTCTTATTCTTTTGTCTCTTACCAGATTATAGTCATCCTAGAAGGTTCTACAAGATTACATCACTGAGCAACTCTGCCTGCTGTACTATTTCTCAAGGTGTGTAAGGAAAAATATATATTTATAGTTCTTATTTACTACAGATTTCAAAGAATTTTACTGGCTCATTATTTATGTTTCTATAAGCCTAAAGTTCTGCTTGAATTGTATAACAGGCGAATCATGTCATTAGTTAGGTCTGCTGATGTAGCTCCCACATCGTATAAAAATGCCAAGTTCTTCTCATTAAATGGAACTGATGTTAGACCAGGCTTGTCCTCTCAAATTTTTGGTCCTGATAAGCATAGGAACATGTACATGACAGATTCTTACTCCAGCGAGAGTTATGAGAAGTACTTCCATGACTCTCAAACAGAGGAACTGATAGAACCATCTAACTCCAGCATCTCTCGAAGTTCAATCCCCCCTGATGTAGCCTCTTCTTACCAGCTTACGGCCAGTTCAGAAGCTTCTGTGGTTGCCAATAACCCATTTGATTGTTCTTTCATGTCCACAGTGACACACGATGTTTATGAGGCAAACTATGGATCAGATTTGATGGAGAATGCAAGCCTCGATTACCGTGCAAATGATGGTCTAATGAGTTTAAAACTACAAGCATTGGAGAGGGCATTGCTTGATGACAGTGAGGCTGAGGAGGAGGAGCTTGAAGAGGAAGACATATTTGAGGCTGTTCAAAGCATGGAAATTGATCCAGACATTGCTGAGTGGTCTGATTCCATGCAGAATATGGTCCTCCATGATTCACCAAAGGAGTACTCTTCTTCAGATTCCAGCATCAGCAGCATCATCAGCAGCACCAAAGAAATATCACAAATTTCTCAGACCCCAAAGCAGCTACTTTATGAATGTGCTATTGCACTTTCAGAAGGAAACGAAAAGGAAGGATCGTCCATGATAAACAATCTCAGACAGATGGTGTCAATTCAAGGAGAGCCTTCTCAAAGAATTGCAGCCTATATGGTTGAGGGGCTAGCAGCTCGCCTAGCCGAATCCGGCAAAAGTATTTACAAAGCTCTGAGATGCAAGGAACCACCTTCTTCAGATCGTCTAGCAGCCATGCAGATACTGTTTGAGGTTTGCCCATGTTTCAAATTTGGATTTCTTGCTGCTAACAATGCTATTACAGAAGCAGTGAAAGATGACATGAACATTCATATCATAGACTTTGACATCAACCAAGGAAGTCAGTACATTAATCTAATCCAAACACTTGCTTCAAGGTCAAGTAAGCCACCCCATGTTAGATTGACTGGGGTTGATGATCCTGAGTCTGTGCAGCGATCTGTTGGAGGCCTAAAGAACATAGGACAAAGACTAGAAAAACTGGCAGAGGCACTCGGTCTGCCATTTGAGTTCCGAGCAGTGGCATCAAGGACTTCCATTGTCACCCCATCAATGCTCAACTGTAGTCCCGGGGAAGCACTTGTGGTGAACTTTGCATTCCAGCTTCATCACATGCCTGATGAGAGTGTTTCAACAGTAAACGAACGGGACCAACTTCTTCGTTTGGTGAAGAGCTTGAATCCAAAGCTTGTGACAGTTGTGGAGCAAGATGTGAACACAAACACCACCCCCTTCTTGCCTAGATTTGTTGAAGCCTACAATTACTACTCTGCTGTGTTTGAGTCACTTGATGTTACTCTTCCAAGAGAAAGCCAGGACAGGATGAATGTTGAAAGGCAATGCTTGGCCAGAGACATTGTCAATGTTGTTGCATGTGAGGGCGAGGATAGGATAGAACGATATGAAGTGGCAGGAAAATGGAGAGCAAGGATCACAATGGCTGGCTTCACTTCATCTCCAATGAGCACAAATGTGACTGATGAAATCAGAAACCTCATTAAGGTGATGTATTGTGACAGGTACAAGATTAAGGAGGAAATGGGTGCACTTCACTTTGGTTGGGAAGACAAAAACTTGATCGTTGCTTCGGCATGGAAGTTACCAAGATAATGAACTATGTTAGTAGACACACTTATTGTAGTACTGGTAATGTAGTGTTTGCTTGCTTGTTTAGTGTGTAGAATACTTCTGATATTTCTATTCTAGTCTTTGCTTGCTTCTCCACATGTACACTAACTTACAATCTTAATCTAATAACGAAATTTTCATTTTATCTAACATGGGTAGAGGAGGACAAAGGCACAAAGTAATGGTGATCTTTATGTTTAAGGTAACAAATATATTTTAATTTCAAAATTTTCAGAAAAGAAAAAAGGACAAATATAGCATGTAGAGGTGTCAATTTGGGGAATGGTCTATGCGCAATCCCAATCCATCTTTGAATAAGTTTTCCTCTTAGGGTCCCCAAGTGAGGAAGTCCAAAAATAACTTCAGTCTCTAAAACCTCATCTCAAATGGGTTAAGGTCACAGTTAAGATAGATTTGACCGCATTAAAAGATTTAATAACTCTTAAAAAACAATACATTGAGTTTAAGTTGAAAATTGAGTTGAGTTGTCTTATTTTGAACGCTAAGAAGGGGTACACTAAGCCGAAGGTAAAAATGAACCATTTTGGACAGAAATTTGAAATAGGCCGTCATGGAGATGAGTTGTCTTGGATTGAGGATCGAAATGGGTTGGTTAGGCCAAAGGTTGAAACAAGCTGACAATTGAAACACGTCGAACCAGGCTGAAGGTCAAGAAGAGCCGGCATGGGCTAAAAGTTCAGATGTGTTGGCTTTAGCTAAAGGTCGAGTCGGACAGGCCAGGCTGAAACTCGAGACATGTCACCCAGGCCAAAGGTCAAGATCCACTGGTCTGGCATAGGCCGAAGGTTGAGATTGGTTGATCCAGACTAAAGGTCAAGATAGAGCAACCAGAGTCAAAGGTTGTCACGGACGTACCCAAGCCAAAAGGTGTGATGAGATGGTATGAGCCATGACATAAATTTGGCTTAATTCGACCATAATTGAAATTTGACTAAATTCAATCGAGTCAGCCATAACTAGAATTTGGTTAAATTCGGTTGAATCGGTCTTGATAGAAATTTGGTCGAATTCGATCTGGTAGACCCTTGTAAAAATTTTACTAAATTCCAAATTATCCACAAGCAAAATTTAGGTGAATTTGACCTACCCGGACCTAGCCAAAGTTTGAATGAATTAGACCTAATCAGCCACTGCCAAAATTTGGTTGAATTCAGCCAAGTTGATCCCAAGCAAATTTCAACCGAGTCATTCGTGATTGAAATTTGGAAAAATTCAGTAGAGTCAACCACAATCAAAAATTTGGTCGAATTCAACTAAGTCAACCTTGATCGAAATTTGACCAAATTTAGCCGAGTGGATCCTAATCGAAATTTGGTTGAATTCGGCTATATCGTCCTTACCAAATTTGGCCTAATTTGATGAAGGGCCACAACCGAAATTCGGCCAAGTCAACCTTAAGTGATTCTTGACTGAAATTTGGTCAAATTTAAATGATTTAGTTCTAATTAAAATTTGACCGAATTCAACTTAGTTGATACTAATCAAAATTTGATTAAATTTGGTTAAATCTATCTCAACTTAAAAAGAAGGTTATGATAAACCATTCAGATTAAAATTCAACACTAATTGGTTTGACTTAAAGTTGGGATAGATATATTTATGTTGATCCAAGCAAATGAGGCTTTTGTTGTCTAGGCTTTTTCAATGAAAACCTCATTTGACTTTTTGTAGACATTTCTTTCCTATGGGCTTCTGTGGGCATTCTCCCTTATATTGTCAATTACTTGAAAACCCCAGTTTTTAAAGCTATCTGCTAGGGTGGACAATCAAACTACTTAAGTATTCTATTAGATATGCCCTGCCATTTAGATGCTTGAAGAGTTATAACATCTTAAGGTTCACATTCAACAATGCTTCATAATGATTCAAATCATAAAATGATAAGCATTTAAGCTCTTGAAGAGTCCTCTCTTAAAGTTAGTTGTGATGGAAAGAAAAGTCATATATTTAAATGTTTCACCAAATGTCACGATCCATACTTAAATTATGATTGGCGCATATAACTATAATTTATTTGGCCTTATCAACCTTTATGTAATACAATATCAAAACACAAATTTAAAAAATCAATGTGAGCTACCGAAATTTTGGTAGAATGTCCCTACTAAATACAATAGTCGATATATTGATTCAGCTGTTAAACCATGCAAATATATATGTATATATACATAAATCCAAATCCAATGATAAAGTTCCAAAACCACACGTCACCACTTTACTAAATAACTTGTCTAACAAATCTAAATGTGATGAAACAAGGATAAAATGGAGATTCTAGTCCAATATAAAAAGATTGAAACAGAAAAGAGAATTTCTAAGTTTTCATCAGGGTTGAAATCAAAATCTGAGTAGGAAGTTGTACTTTCATGGATGTATTCATCTGGTGATACTTTGATCGACGTTAATAATGTCCTAGTAGAAGTTAACTATAAACTATTTGATTAAAGTGGATTTAATTGAAAGATACTTTATTTTATAATTTATAAAAAAATTATAGTTATAAATTTTAAAATCTCTAAAATGGTTTCTAATACCTATTAATTGTGATATAATTAATATGCATTTATATATTAATACAAGATTTTTTGTAATTACAAATAAATTTTTTTAGTAAACCTAAATTATCATTTGGATTTTGTTAGAAGTGGAAATAGATACCAATCTCGCCCATTTTGGCCATTCGTTATTGGTTTCCAAAAAAAATAGGTTTAATATCTATTTTGGTCCCTCTTTTGGGAGGGTTTGTTCAAAGTGGTCATCCCTTTTTTAAAAAAATCACTTAAGTCCTAGCTTTTGTAAAAACTTTGCACATAGGTCTTTTTTGGTAGGCGTTAAAAAACTAACGGCAAAGCTACCAGGTGGCTAATATTTGATGATGTGGCATTGTTATGTGTTTTTAAAAAATTAATTAAATGTGACGTGGAATATGTAAAAGTTAGGGTTAGGATTTGGGGTAAAATCAAGTTGTGATTTTCTGGGCAAGGATTCAACAACCAGCTTCAATCTGGATGATAAAATTTGGCCAAGCGTCTGTAAGCAATTTTTATCTGGTCATCATCAACATCTCCTTCCAATTCTGTTGTTCACCAGACAATTGGAGAAGGAACTGTCAAACAAGTATGCAGAGGAATTTTCCATCTCTATTCTCTTCCTACAAAAAAAGAAATTCGTTTCCACTTCTAAAGCTTAGATTCTCCCTAAACACTTGTAGCAGAAAAAAGCATCTTCAGTTAATGAAAGTTTAAATCATTTGATCTTTTATTTTCTTTTGCAATAAGTTCTTAATAAAGATTTTATTTGATTAGTACTTAAGCAATTTTCGATTTCAGCGTTACCCATTATTTCTTCTTTTTCTAAGATTCCTTTTTTACTTCAAAACCAGTTTTCTTTTCCCCATTTTCTGAGTAACGCGAATTGTCAACAAACTTGAAAGTAAAAATTACCAAGAGTTTCATATGGGGATTTTTGTTCAGCCCAATTCGATGCCTTGGCCACGGTTCTCCTCTAATTCACGCGAAACCATGGATTCGAACACCAAGAACCGATTGTAGACTACAGAAACGACGACGGCAAACGGGGCTTGCAATTAGGGTTTGGAAACGAAATAGATCAAAATTGGTTTTACCCCAAATCCTAACCCTAACTTGAAGCTGGTTGTTGAATCCTTGCCCAGAAAATCACAACTTGATTTTACCCCAAATCCTAATCCTAACTTTTACATATTACACGTCACATTTAATTAAATTTTTAAAAACACATAACAATGCCACATCATCAAATATTAGCCACCTGGTAGCTTTGTCGTTAGTTTTTTAACGCCGTTACGAAAAAGGACCTATTTACACAGTTTTTGCAAAAGATAGGACTTAATTGAACTTTTTAAAAAAGGAAGGACTACTTTGAACAAACCCTCCCAAAAAAGGGACCAAAATAGGTATTAAACCAAAAAAATACTAGACTAAGCAGGTCCATCATAAAAAAACGTGTCAGAAATTACAACATGTCTCATTACACAGAAAATTGGTGGGTCCACTTTTTAAAATTTTTTTATTTTTTAAAATTTTTATTTTTAAATTTTATTTCTATATATATACTTATAAATAAATATTTAAAATATATTTAATTATATAAATATTTCTAAATTTTTAATTGATTAATTAATATTTTTATTAGATAAATTAAAATAATTATATTAAATTACTTTATTATATAACTAATAGTTTGAATTCAATTTAAATGTATTAATAATTTGAATTATAATGATGTTACATATTTATACTTTTACAAAAAATTTAATATAGAAAAATTAATCTTTTCAACTATCTTTATTTAAAATTTTAAGTTAAAAAAACTAAAAAACAAAACAGATTGGTGGTCTAAGGGTAACCGGTGTGTATTTGGCTCGTAATTTGGAGGGCTAGGCGACCTGAGTCAAAATGGATTAGAGGATTAAAAGTTTCAACCCAACCTGCCTTGTTTTCACAGGTTGGCAGATTGACTCACGTCCACAATCCATTGACACTTCTAGACTTTATAAACGAATTTTAGAATTTAAATTATCAATGAATATTTTTATCAATAATCATCCGTCGGTAAAATTAGCCCATAAGATCTATCAATAAATTAGACTTTGATTATCGATAAATATTTTCGTCAATAATATATTTGATGCTTTATTCCGTCAATAAATTTCAACACTAATTTGTAGTTTCTATTATTGTCAGACTTTTTAAAATGAACAGTTAATTCCTTATTAAGTTTTATGAGAATTTTTTATATATTAAGGAGAGATGTGTGAAAAGAAGAAAAGGAGAAGAGACGGAGGAGAAGTGGTGAAGGAAGAAGAAGAGGAAGAATAGGAGAAAAAAAAATGAGAGAAAGGGGTTTGAGGTGGTGGAAAAAGACATAGTGGCAACGACAATAGTGGTAGTGTTGGAGGCACGACGATGAGAGGAAAAGGCTGAGATCTGGGAGAAAAAGAAAAAAAAATGGAAAAAGGAAGATAAATATAATGGGGAAGAAAAAAACATAATCAAGATATCTACTGATCAATTTTACTAATGGTAAAAAATTTGTCAAATTAAGAGCAATTGATCATAAATTTGATAGCAAAGTCTCGTCTTTTAACATGGAGTGTCTCATTTGTTGAAGTGTATATTGAAATGAGATTGTGTCTTAAATAACTAGTTGCTCGTCCAATGGTCTTGGGTACCACCTTCTTACCATTGGGTGAGCTTATTCCAGAAGGCCCATCGTTAGGCGCTCAAACCCCACCATTAAGCAAGCACATTCCAGAGAGTAACTTTGGTGTTTATGAAGACCTGTGTTCAGCAACAGGCTCCGTGCGTTGAACAACAGGCTTCGTGCGTTGAGCAGCGTATGTGCTGATGTGGCAAGTGAAGCCCTATATCATCTTGTAACTCAAAGGAAACTAGGTCTTTGGTGGTTTGGAGACACGACTTCATTGTTTGGAGCTCATTGATGTTACTTGAGGCTTGTGGCAACAAACTCTTCTTCCTCCTAGTGTTTCCTTCTTTCCATCTTCCATTTTGTAAGCCTGGGCTCTCCATGGAAACGGAGAGTCGAGTTCATCTTGTTGGGGATAGATGTAGCCAATAAACTCTTGTGTATTTGTGTAAATGATTTAAATAATATATATATATATATATATATATATATATATATATATATATATATATATATATGTCTCTTCCATTAAATGTTATTTTTCTTATTTCTACTCATAATAGGTGTGGGTGGTGCCTCTTTGTTGGGAATCCAAGTGTGAGTCTAAGTCCCACATTGGATAGGAATAAGAAAGTAGAGCACTCTATAATGATGAAAGGCCCATTAATCCATTGTCTTAAGGTTTTGGGAAGAGAGTAGTGTCAATCCTTTATATAGTTGGGCTCAGATGTTATTAGTGTTTGTGTAACCCACAGGTAACCTCCTCCTCAATAGACCCAAAACTCTTCACCTGGCACCTGGCACCATTTCATTTTCAACTGTTGGATCTTCTCAGATCCTACAATCCTGGCTCTCGGCCATTGTCATTCTCAAGTGACGTTCCCTTTAACACTCACTAGTGCAGAAACACTATTTAACGTCGGTTAGTTTGGGCTTTTAACGTCATTTTTCCAACTGATGTCTAAAAGGGTGACATCTATGAGACCTTGGAATTCCTAGTTAACTATATCCACCGACGTCTGCTTATACTCACACCGACGTCTATTTACTCTATATAGACGTCTATCTATCACTACAAGAAAAATCGCAATTACATACAGTCAAAATCCGTATATAAATTACATACGAAAAATCCATACATAAGTTATCTACCAAAAAATCCGTATAAAACTTACATACAGCAAAAATCCACATATAATTATATACGGAAAATCCGTATGTAACTTTATGGCTTTTTAAAAATAAAATTAAAAGATCTCATATCTACATTCAATGACTAGAACTTTTATATATTTGATAAAAGTCAAATACAACAGTCAAACTATCAAAAAAGTAGTATCAAATTGTCAAATAATAAGAACTAATTATCTTTTACAATTGATATATTACATGAATTAATCATAAACTACTTAGAAAATACAAAAGAATAAACATCAATTGTTTCCTTTACAATTTTTGTGTTTATAAAAACATGACAATAACGTTCACCATGTAGACTTTAATCAAAATTGAGCTTGAATAGACATTATCAATAGGCTATTTGGGATACTAAATTTGTAAAACAGATATTCGAGCATCTTCTACCTGCACCAATAAATAAAGATTAGCATGAAACATGATGTAATACACCTTGATGATAGAGAGAAACTGAGTTCATCATATGCATAAAGTTTTCTTTCATTTCCTAATTAGACTTCTAGATCAACATCTTATTTCAACCAAACTTTATATCATTCATTTTTCATTATTAAAGTATTCCCTCAACAAGGTTCTTATTCATTCTCACGAGCCATTCAAGAAGCAGGTTCAAAAAAGGAATAAACATAAAGTCAACATTTTAGAAACTAAAAAAGGAAAAATGGCTACACAGTACCGTGAACATGATTAACTATCATTTGGACAGACTATAGAAAATACTACATCAATACTAGTTATAGTATGGTACAAAGAATGAAGGGAATTTACACCATCAAATTAATTAATCGCTATTCACATACCACAAAATTATTTTAGACACTCACTTTTATTGGTTCTTATAAATGAACTTTTAATAATATCATATATAAGGAAAACATGTATACAAATTGAAAGAGCTAACAGTATTAATTTTTAATTCAATAAAATTAATTATTTTACATATTTTTAATTATTTTATGTACAAAAGACAAACACCGTAGTATAACTGCAGAGCAATACATTTTATATAGCTGATCTTTATTCCCACCACCACACTTCAATAGAAAAGAAAAGATCCAAAAAGAAAAGACCTCCATTTTGTTGATAGTTGTTGTCACAATTCTATGCCCATATATCATATTATTGCATATTAGATTCTCCTGATTCATTAAACTTTGATTTAAAAAAATGTTAGATACTAGCTAAAAGTAAAGCAGTCTCAAACCTATATGTTAACATCGAAAGATAATAAAAAGTAAAACCAGAGTAAGAAAAAAACACATTACCATTAGACCATATAGAAGGTTTATAACCACCACATGGCCAACAAGAACTGTCCATAGAAAAGATGGTCAATCAAAATCATGATATGAACTTCTATGCTATAATATGTCACTGAAAGTTTTGTAAATAATAATTTTTTCTTTGTTGAGATACAATCCAAGACGAGAAAATCATACATCTAATCATTATATAATAATATATATGTTATGGTATGTTATATGTGATCTTTCACGTATAGCTAGGAAGCTTTTATAAATCACTTTTTTAAGCAAAAAGATTTTATAAATACTAATTCATTCAAAGTTGAAAACATTGTATTACAGATACCAATACACTGTCAAGTGTTCAATTTTTACAAATACTATATTTTTACAATGCTAATGTCCATGATTATATAACTAATTCAACATGTCCCCATGAGAATAAGCTAATCATATTTATACTTATAATTCAATTAGTAATGAATTTAATAGTTCTGCACTAATAGCAGAAGATTCTTTGGTACATGTACATGTACATTGTCGACTATAATTAAAGATCTTTATGAGAAAGTTGGTGAAGATAAAAACTTACTCAAACAGATATTGCAGTATATTCAGTGTGCTATTGCAGTATATTCACGAGGCAATAAGCTTGGAAATCAACAAAGGTACTCCCATCCCCGGGCTGAAGAAAAAAGGGAACAAAGAAATAAATCACATAATAGTAATACCTTAATTAGATGGCCCTGGACACGTATTTTTCCCAATTCATTATATCCTCCCTGTATATATAGCCTGCAATCATTTGTCACATTGAAGAAAATTGAACTTATGCATATCTAAGCATACCCTGCAGCTTGGTCCCATATGAAATCACATTAGCAAACCAATTGTCATGTCCATTTGCAGGAATTGAGATCATCAAATCATTAAAATCTCCAAAATTAGGATTCAAAATCTCATATACAAATTAACTTGTGAATCACCATGGTAAATTTCTTGTCTTATCATTAAAATACAACAGGGTACAAAAAGAGTATGAATACTAGTAATGAAAGGTTACTTTGCAAAATTAGCTTCTAGGATAAACAAATATTTTTAGAATAAAATTACCTTTTATGTCCAATTTCAATGTAGAAAATATTTTTAGAGTTAAAGTTCTAGGAATGTAACGAGTAGACAACGAATCTTAATCGTGTGGTGCCTATAGTAGTAATGGAGCCACACTTCTTATCTTGCCTCGTAGGCGTAATTTAGTTTCTTATTCCTCTCTCACCTATAAGCAATCCCAAGTACAAGCTTTAGTTGTTGCAAATAAATTGAGAAAGTGAGTATATTACGATTACAAAAACTGGGCATGTGCAAGTGCGAGAAATGGTAAGAGCCTTACCACCCAAAATGCCTTGCAAAAGTACAAAATAACCAAAATAATTCATTGGAAGAAGCCAGAATATAATTGTCTAATGATTGAGTTTACGATACTACCAATACACCAAGTTGACCAAATAAACCCTGTTTTGGCTACTCCTGCAGAAGATGAAAGGTCAAAGAGAATGAAGAACAAAACAACTTAACAAAAACCTAATGAGAAACAAATATCACCGAAACATACCTTACTACCACTTCAAATGTTTCCAAAATGCAACACCCTCGCCTCAATCGATATCTAGTAACAATGGAACAACGTCTTCCGAACTACACCATATATTGTTACGTGCAAATAGAAAGAAAGAAGAAACAGATTAGGGTTTTTGACTTTTGCAATTTTAGGGATTGATGAATCAACGAAGAAAGGGATTACTTACTAGATGACGGAACTTTGATAGTGTAACCGTGAGCTCGAAAAGAACGAAACGTGATGGTCATAAAAGAATATTTTCCTCTAGGACAAGTTTTCCATGATCTAAGGCATTTGCTATTTGGTGATAGAGGTGGGAGCGAGGGTTAAGGTACTGAGGAGTGTAGCCATAGAAATGTGAGGAACTTCTAGAAGCTTTGAGAGCCTCTGCGCTAAGAGGTTCCTCCTAGCTCCAGGCTCCCCTATCACCACCCACTGCACTCCGCGCTTCGGCTTGCAACCCTGTGCGTCAAGCATGTCACGTGCCGCGCACTCCTCTTCCTTGTCATCCTCGTAGTAACACTGTGCAGCGGCCGTCGATCTAAACCCTCGGTTAGACCGAGGCACGAGGGCCCTTAGAGGCACGCGGCGACCCTGAGTGCAAACCCTTTCACATTCCCTTTCTCGAAACCTTATTAACAGAAAACAAGCCTACAAACTCTTTTAATAAACATGAGACAATGGTTTGTGATCGAGAGGGAAGGAGATGAGAGGGAAAGCTGAAAGGGAAAGACTTCTGCGAGGGAAAACTGAGAGGGAATGCTCGAGAATTTTCCAGTTAATTATGTACCAATTAGGTTTTCACTTAGGTTAAACTTTTTAATCTTTTTTAACATCATATATAATAAGGGAAAATCCAATTACACACAGCTATTAGATAAAGTATTATTCTTGGAAAAGTTTTTTCTAGAAGGAGGCATCATTATATACGGATTTTATATACAGATTTTTCGTATATAATTTTTTTTTTTATTATATACGAATTTTTTTTATATAATTTATCCGTATATAATATCTGTATATAACAGTTTTATTATATATATTTAAATTCGTATGTAATAATCCGTATGTAAATTATTTTTTTCTTGTAGTGTATACTTAAACCGACGTCAACATGAATATATAAAGGTTATAAATGACATTAACCGATATCTATGTTCATGATAGACGTCGGACCATGCATCAACCGAGGTCTAACAAGGACATTGTGTTTTAGTGCAGTTTTGATTCATACTTTCGGTAGCATTGTGTAACACTCTCCTCTTGTTAGTTTCTCCACAAGAAAAGCTTGCGTCTTTTGAATCTTCTATGACATTCAACCCAAAACCGAACATGGGTCCATGATTACTTCCCATTATTCAACCGCAAAATAAAAAAATTACGGTGACACGAGAACTAGACAAGGACCCGAGTTCTATTTTGAGTCGGAAGCCATAGAAAACTCAAAAGATCGTCATTCTATTTGTGAGGAAACAAGCAAAGGGAGAATGTTACACTATGTTACCTAAAGAGATTATCAAAACTGCACTAAAACACAACAAAAAGAAAACAAATTTTAATCAGTTGAACCACAAGATAATCGATAAAAACTAAAGAAAGTTTAAACGGTAAGCATTAAACAAAAACACGCACCTGGGATGCAAGAGAGAAAAAGGAGAGGACGAAGACAATGACATATTGAGAAACGACAATGCAATGCCGCAAGAGATAAAAAATAGAGGTTCGCAAACGACTAAAAGAAGAAGAGAAGCAGAGAAAAAGGAGAAGAGATGAAGACGCGATCAGAAACTGAATGAAGAGAAGTGTCTACGGTCTATTTAAAATGAAATGGGACGTCGGTTGTTCTAGAAACCGACATCTATAGACGTCGATGTTGCAGGGGATCCGCCGTCTAGTAAGCTGAAAAGATTGACGTTTGCATTTCTGTCAGGGTAGTTCCTGTCTGTGCCCCTCCTAGCCGACGTCTAAAACCCTCGAATTTGGTGAAAATAAACGTCGCTTAGGTTCATAACCGACGTCTAAATTGAAGAACTTTTGTCTTCCCGCCTTCCAGACAGGCCTTAGACTTCGTCGTTCGTCTAAGCGCCTGGGAATTAGGTGAACAACATTAATTGTAGCCAAGTCGACGTCGATTTTTCACGGGATCCGACGTCTATTCGACGTCTAAAGCTGAACCGGTTGACGTTTGATTTCTTGTCAGTGACTTGAACGTCGGTGCCCTTTCTAGCCGACATCTAAGCTCCTGGGAATTTGGCAAGCAGCATTAATTGCGGCCTAGTAGACGTCGGTCCCAGTGAACACCGACGTTAATTGCTTGTCTTATCACATACCTCAGTCAATTGGATGTCGGTTTGCGGCAGGAGCGACATCTATGATGTCAGAGACGTTGCCTGACATCGAAACCGACGTCTAATGGATGGCATTAAACAACATTTTTGCACTAGTGACATGCATACCTCTCCATCAAGTCTCCTCGTATCATGTTGACGAGAACATCTCTGCCAAAGCTAATAAGGATCAAGGATAACTAGGAGAGGTTAAGGCATAATACATATTAACATAACCCTAAAAAGATTAACAAAGGTAATAACCAAGCTAGTCTAAGTCCAACTTGGTAAAAGCCCATAAACGCACTAAAAGGTTTTTTTTGTAAAGATACCCTAATTTCAAATTGAAACGACGTGGAACCTTATACACATCTATAATATCTAAAATAAAAAGAAGAGCATCTTAGATTAAAAACTGAATATAATCTTCTTATAGAGTCTTAGGAGTGTGATTTTGACTCTTTAAGAATAAAACTTATTCTCAATCAAGTTTATTAGTGAAAGTAATTAAAATTATTTTTCTAATCAAACCACATTAAATTTTTCTAGTCTTTTAATTATTTCTTCTTCTTCAATTACAAATTATATTCTTGTTTGTATGTAAATTTATATTTTTGTTTGTATGTAATGTTTGTGCGATGAATGTATGAGCTAAATGAACTGTTCAACAACTATTTTACCTAAAGACGTGTTACATATTTATAGCTTGATGTGAAAACATAATATTTTATATATGAATCGTATTTGATAGCAGAATTTACTTATTTACATTGTTTTATAAAATATACTCATGTGAGCAAATTTAGAAGAAAGACAAAACACTATTTTAATGTTTTGAGTTGAAGTGATAACATCCTGTGTATGCAACTTGTTATCACACAAAAAAGATAGTAATTAGCTTGAATTAATAAATCTAACAATGCATGTTAATAGGTTGATATTAAACCAATTTAATGAATTTTTTTAACACTTGGTTAACTATTTTGCAACATACTCTAAAAATATATATATATGTGTGTGTCTCTGCCTCCTATAATACAAATCAACAAAACTATAATTGATAAATTTATCATCTTGGTCCATCATGGATAACAACTTGTGGAAAAGGCTTGGTCATTTGTTGAAAAACAAGTTCACTCATTGAAGAGATAAGGTCCTTCAACCACCAATTTGTCTGCTCAGAAAGAGAGTTTTTCATAAACAGAAATCAGAAAAAGAGCCTTCCTTTCTTAGGATTGAAGAGGGCCAAATTATTGTCAAGTAATTTTATATGATGAGAAATTATTATTCACATGTTATAGGGACCATCAACATTATGTTTGTTGCCATCTTCAGTGGTTCGGTCACAATCATACTAAGAATTTGAATCAGATGAACATTTTTCTACACAGATATTTTCTTTTTGTATCCATCAAGACAACAATTCTGAGGTTGCAACTTATTCTCTCATGCTGAAAACACCCTTAAGATCATACAGGAATACAACTCCAAAAATCGTTTAAGATAATCATTTATTCTCTATATACATGTTCATTTTTTTTTTCCAGACTTACATTTTAAAGTTCTTTTAACATTTTCATCATTATGTATAGCAGTTTCATATTGTCAGAAAACTAACAAGAATTAAAAGATATAAAAAGAGGTAATTCGTACGATAATTAAAACGTACTTTTTTTATAAATATATAGATTAAAATTACTAGACTTCACTTTAATTTTATATTTGTGACTTTTTCTAATTTTGAAAATTAAACAATTACAGAATATCTTAATATATCGTCAACCATTGATAATAAAATATTAATATGTTATCAATAACAACATCATCAATTACTTATTAATATGAGATGGTAAATTAGCGATGCAAAAACAATGTTCTTCAGTTGCAATTTTTTTTTTCCATCCCAAAACCACCATTGGAGAGGTTTGAGGAAAGTCTAGTTAGCAATAGCAGAGACAGTATGATCCATATGTGATTATGGAACGTATAAAGTAGAACAAAGATTTTCTATTATGTTTTCTTTGTGTTATTTTTTTATTATATTTTTAAAATCCTGATTTTGATATATTAAAAAACATATTTTAAGATATATTAAATGGACAACACTCAACCTAGAATCCAAATTTTAAGAATATAATCAAAAGATGGTGTATGATGTGGCTTGATAAGGATGCTTACTGTTTATGAATAATTTGAGAGTGGAAAAGTGGATTGGTTGATTCCTATCCTAACCAGTTCTGACCTAGTATTCTTCCAATTCTTCTGATAACCACATGATCTCATGGAGCTCATATCACATAAATTCTAGCTTACTAATTTACCCAAAAAAAAATTCCTAAAGATGTCACTCGTTTTCAATTTTATTTGCATTTGTGAGAGAAAATAAGTTATCAATTCCTATAATTAAAAAAAAATGACACAATAGTTTCCTACCACTCACTGATATAAAGCAAAATAAGAATTAGAAAGCCCTATTAATTATAAGTTTATGTATATCTTCTAAACTAAAAAATTTAAGTGTTAATTACTGTTTACTGTCCTTTTGGGTAGCTTGATGGTAATGCAGTCCTGAATTTCTGGTTGTGATATTTGTTTGGAGAATTTGTAGGTTTTAATGGAGAAAAAGGTTTATTGAAAACAAAAATGACATCCACATGAATTTGAGCCTTCTTAGAACCTCACAATCTTGTAATAATATCCACATACGGAGATAGATAGATAGATAGATAATACATAATGAAACCGAAAAGTCGAAAAGCTTATCCAGAAGTTAAGGAGTGTATTTTCTAACAGAGCTTTAGAGAAAAGCACGTTGGTAGCTACCATGGCTCTGGAGAAGTGTTTAGGAGTAACCACAGTGCGCACAGCCACACCCCACCTTTCTCCGTGCTTTCCAACTTCAAGGGAAAAGCTGTTTTTCCCAACTCACAGAGGTTTCAAGAAATCCATGTCAACCACAAAACTCTCATACCAATCTCTCTATTCAACCTACCGAAAATCCCGTTTTGTATGTAATGCTCGTGAAGCAGTAAATGAAGGTAAGTGATTATCTCATATGCAAGCTTTGAGCCTTTCTATTTATTGAATTGTACTGAGTAACCATCTTTTTACATGCTTTTCCATTTTAATTCGTATTAGGAATTTCAGCATGTGTTAAATTCGATAGTCTACTTTCCAAAAGTACCTTACAAGAGCTATGCCATATCCACCTACAAGTGCGAATTCTCCTAGCAGTACCTTGTTTTCAATGTTTTGAATATTTAAAATGCATTCAATATTTTATAACAAGGTGTTACAGGAGTTAGAATTATTCTTTACTCAAACATTAACATGATTTAAAATATATCTATTGTAGATTACAATTTACTAGATATTATGAAATTTTGTGGGTGTCATTATCCTTTAATGAATCTCACTTATTGTTCTTTAATTTCTAATTTTTAATGAATTTTAACTTGAAAGAATGTTAAAGACTTAACTATGTTTTTATGGTTGGGCTAATTAGACTTGGCATTGTTAAAACTAGTGCCAGTTGCTTTACGAAGAGCTCCAAAGGGCAAATAAGAAAGCATTTAGGTGGAAGTTCTAATTAAGTGATTCTCTTTCTGTGTTGTTTTGTATGATGAAATAATACATGTGCTCAAACATGGCAGTGAAAGTGGTGACTGACTCAAGCTGGAACAAACTTGTGATAGCCAATGAAACCCCTGTTCTGGTAGAATTTTGGGCACCGTGGTGTGGCCCATGCAGGATGATAGCACCTGTTATCGATGAGTTAGCGAAGCAATATGGTGACAAAATTGCATGCTATAAGCTTAACACAGATGACTCCCCAAACATAGCAACTCAGTACGGCATCAGAAGCATACCAACAGTTCTGTTCTTCAAGAATGGAGAGAAAAAAGAAAGCATAATCGGTGCAGTTCCCAAGTCTACTCTGTCAGCGACAATTGAAAAATATGTTGATTTATAAGCTGGTAGTGCCAAATAATGGCAAGCATTACAATGCCAAAAATGAAAGGACTGTAAAGGGAGAAGTGATAATAGTCACATTGCAAATTTCATTCTCTTTCATTTTTTTCCATGCCCTTATAAGGCAATAGATAGTGTCTGTTTATATGTTCAAGAACCATCTTTTCATCAGTGGCTTGACACTTGGAAGTAATACTTGTACTCCTTTTTTTCATTTTGTAAAGGTTACATTGGATAAACAGACCTCATTCAACGTTTGAATGTTGATTACTTCCCCGTGCTTAGGAACTTCAAATTGATCATTGCTTGGAACAATAATTTACAATTCCCCCAACAACCAGCTGCTTTTTGAATCCCAAAACTTGTCACCTTCCTCAAGCGAGTGCGTATATCAAGGATGAGTTTGTGAAAAGCTCGCAAGAAATATTAATAAAAAAACGTTACACTTGAATTCACAAGAAAAATGAGCCCCATCAGCCACACAACCAGCCAACAAATTTTCATTTCTTATATATAAAATCATATATTGGCACAGTGGCCTACGCCCTATCACTACCCAACCCAAATACTCTTCCATCATCGGGGGCCGATGGAAATACCATTGCTCATGTTGCATGAGAAGCTTTCAAGAACCACAACATCCATACCATCCACAACGGCTCTCAAGGAGAAGGTTTCCAATCAAATTGAAGATTATTAAAACCATTTACTGCCCCTAGCCCACTAAGTAGTTGGTTTGACAAATCCTGTTGATGATTCATAGCTTGATCCCGAGCAAGAGATGCCATTCCTCCCCTTCCATTCATGATTGAATTATTCACCACAGCAGCTCTCATTCCATTAGGCATAGCGGATTGACCAAGACCCATTGTGCCGTAATTACCAACCCCAACGCCTGAATTACTGTTCATTGACCCATTACCCATCAAGCCATTGCCACCATTGAGCCCTGTATTGACACTCACTGGCAGAATACCATTTACATTTTTCACATCATTTCCAAGAGAACCAACACCGATCATTCCTCCTGTGCCATTAATCTGAGAGGACATCATCATTTCATGTATGATTTTCTGGACTGAGCTTTGAGTATCACTAGGGTCAGGATCACCAGAAATAGATGGCTGCTGCTGTTGCATGGAAATATTAGCTGCTGAGTTAGTTGTACTCATGTGATTGCCCGATGTTAAAGTAGGGTGAGATGTTTGTGGGGGGTTGTTAGAAGATGGCGTTGGTGATTGAAAAGGGGATGAGTTTGGCTGGACCTGTGGCACTGTATTGGAGGAACCTGGGGATGGAATCTGAACGGAACTACCTCCATATGGACTACTTGCATTGTTCATTGAATTTTGTTGTCTAGAATTCATTGAATTCTGGTGGAGAAGTCCAACGATAGTACTTGTGGTGGTTGATGTGGATGCTGAGTTGACATTGTTATTCACACTGACCATACCATTGCTAGAAGCAATTTGCATGGCAGCAGCTTGTACTGAGTTTTGATCACCATTTGAATTATGGGCCAACATTTGTTGCTGTTGCTGCTGCTGCTGTAATTGTTCTTCATGCTGTTGTGCTTGACCACGAGGTCCAGAAGAACCATTTGTTCTCCGAGGGAATTTTGCCAAGCTATCTGAGAGATGAAAAAATAATAGAAAGAAAGAAATTTCATTAACCTATTATCATGATCATACTACTGGAAATAATTATTAAGAAAACAAAATATTCATGAGATTTTGAGAAAACAAGATACAATTTATCCCAAAGACGTAAACTTCCCCCCAATTAAGTGAGGAAAAAATTACAGAACAATAACGGAAAGAGTTAGAGCTCATTTTCCCAATTAGGTGCATGGATCAAAGAAAGATGTCACTGCAAAATTAGTTTCATATAATCAATCATGTTAAACAAAAATGGTTCAATGCTTGGGGCAAAAAAGCATGACGGAAAAGGTTTGCTCCTCAAGAAGTTCAGTCAACTTTCATCAGTATCATGACCTCAAACGTACCAAACTTCATATTTGAAAATATTAAATGAGTGTATCTTGTATATCTGTGCCCCCCAAAATAGACACAAAAATATCGTAATGTTAGGAAGTCAGAGAAATCAATACCAAGATACAGAAACAGGATTCAAGAACAAAGTAAAACAGCTAACAAAAGGAGAAGTCTTCCTCCCAAATAACAGTCATGAATCTCAAGCTGAAATAACCTAATAGTAAACTCAAACAAATAAATCTTTAGGAAATGAACTCCAATTGTCCACTCTTGACTCCCTTCAACATCTATTTATCATTATTATCAAAGCAACTACATCTCCAGGCCAGATTCCAAAGCAAAATAACAAGAGGGACTACATTGCAATTTCTCTATATGCATAAATCAGTTCGGTAGAGTATACAGAAATTACATATTGATATTTATTTCTCTCCTGACATAAAAGGTAAATTTCGTGCAGGCCAAGACTTTATTCAAGTGACCAAACAACGAGACTTATATCAATCTTCCATGAAAGTTTCCTCCACTATCCCTAAAATCCAGAGACAGACCCTAACATTTAACAACAGCGTTAGTAGGCTTTTCAAGTACAACTAGAAATTTACAACTTGAATGTCCAGGACCACCTCTTAATCAGATCATGAACAATCAATCATCCATCATTGTATCTTTGACAACCTCTTTGTCAGAAGGAAACTTGCATTACCAGGCGTCGCTTAGAAAGGTTGGATGCAAGCTCCTCATATATCAACCAAATGTATGTTGAGACAAAAAATTATATCCAAAACACAATTCTAAACTGTAATGTATAAAAGTCAAGTAGGAAATTAAATGCATCACAAGGCTTGCAATTTCTACACAATGAAATTTTTTAATTGGAAAATAGAAATAGTAAAACCAAAATTACAACAGTACAAGGAACAGAGTTCTCTTCTCAAAATAAAGTGTTATTTACAGACACACTCGTGTCCAGACTTAAAACTGGGAAATAAACAAGAAAGTTATTGACTTACCCATAGGTCCAGTCTCAGTTTCCCTGCTGTAATCTATCAAGTCTTTCATACTATTTACAACTTCTGATATCTGCAGTATAAACAAGAAACAATAAACTAAGTTTGTTGTATTCACTCTGTATGAATAGAGTTCATTGGAGATTATTATAAAAATGAAACTCAATTTTCTGATAAATGTATCATTTATTCTCTTGTAAATACTGAATTTAGCCCTCGATAATCCCTCTTCCAGAAGTCTAATTATCTATAACAATCTAAATGCACCATCAAACATGGGCTGCAACTCATCTCTCAGGAGATCTTATCAAAACAAGAACAGAAACCAGCATAATTGCTATATTTGCAGTCACATTGAGAGAAACAAAACAAAAAAACAAGGTTTCCCTATTACAACAACCAAGGCATACAACAACCAAGGCAAATGGGTTGTTCTGTTCACAAATTCAACAGTCAAGGATATGATGGTAATCGCAAATCATAGCCTATGACTCTATAGCAAATTGTAAGATTCATAAATATTTAAAAAATATAACATACAATACACAAACATGTAAAGTGAAATTAATAGTAACAATTACATTAAAAAAGAGAGGTACATAGTAATAAATTAAGTTAATATTATAATGATTGGATTGGGTTAGGTTGTATGACCCAACTCCTTTGTGAAATGATATATATATATATAGACACACACACACGGGTTAATAAATATTTTACCCAAAACTATTTTTTGGATGCGGTGTTTCTATAGTCACCTTTCTTCTTTTGGGTCCAGTAATAATTTTAGAGAGTTTCTATTTATTAATTGCAATTTAAATATTTTAAATTAAATGTGCTAATATTTGAGGTTAAAAACAGGCCCATTTCTGACCCACTAAAAAACCCTAGGGTTATCTGTCTACTCATGAAAGTAGAGAAGGCCACATCGTGCCACCATCAACCGCGTAAAATCGACCCTAAAATCAAAAACACACTCCTGCACAGAACAAAAGCGTCCTCCCTGCACAAACCAGAGGACCACTGCAACCATCACCGCACCACCACACAGTCACCACCGCACTGCAACAGCAAGTGCGAGTCGTGAACACAGAGAGCAGGTGCACAGAAGCATGGGCGAATGTGAGAGGTGCAAAAACAAATCGTAAATCAAATCATGATTCACACTTGTATCATGCGATTCGAACACGATTCAGGAACAAAAATGATTCATCATACGATTCATATTGCCGAGGGACTGAATCGTATCGTACAATTTGTATCGTGAATCGTATTATACTTACTACTCACAGACACAGTAGTTCCGGAAAAAGCAACCAAGTGCAATTTGAAATATTAAAAGGAAATAAATACACAAATTCCCACAATAAAATATATACTAAAATTAAACACTAAAAGTATACGGGGTAAGCAATATCTTAAGAATGGAACACTACCTGTAGGCAGCGCACATATCTCTTTGTGTATCCTAGATCATTAACCAATGGTACTTCTAAGGCTTTAGCCAACTGACGGGCTGATGCAACAAACCTGGAAAAGAAGTGTATAAAAATATTAAAACAAAGAATACAAACTTTCATGAAAAGTAAAGCCTAATTAAGACAAAAAGAGGTCAAGTAAAAGGACTAGTGCAATTAAAATTATACAGTAGACAAAACAGAAGAAAATAGAGTATACACGAATTGGAAATGAATGTATAAAAGCATGCAACAAATCCCAGAGTTTCGTGACAGTGAGACTCAAGACACCAATATCTGAAATAAAATAAAATACACAAATCTATATATTTGAAATAGATTGGCCTAACATGCAAAAACAAATTCATTTAAATTTTAATTGAGACAATTAAAATATATATTATTTCAATAATGTGTTCCACTTAACAATAAATTTTTTGTCAAAAAGTATATTTAAAATTAAAGAAATTTTTATAAGACGCAAACTTCAAGAGGGGGAGCTACAATACAAACAAAAAAGACGGTTTCAGCTTTGCACAGCAAACATTTAAAGTAAAACTAGTCACTTGAACATTAAAATACTATCTGACTACCTTCCAAAATCACAAACATTACACAACACAGCAAATGTAATAGCAATCACCAGATAAAAGCAAAAGTTACACGAACATAGTCTAGCCACATGCCTAAAATAAAAAACAAATAGAAAACATATCGCTCATCCCATTGTTGAGGTTGCAGAAAATGATGAATTGAGATCTGAGAACAGTGAAGGCAGCAGCGAAGCTGCGGACAGTAATGGTATCAAGATCAGGAGGAGGGTTACAAAAATGTAAAATGTAGGATCCTAACAAGGATCATAAGATCCTACCAAAAATATATTTCAATGTAAAAATATGATAATGATAGTATAAATTGATAATATGTGTAATAAAATCACTGAAATTCAGTTAAAAGTTAAATATTAATTTTACAAGTACAAGAGCTGGATCCTGAACGCAGATCATAGACACAGGAGTCAAGTGAAGACTGAGAGACCGAAAGAGGCCAAGAGACAGAGGATCGATGAGGGGTAGACGAAAAAGATAGATACAATTTGTCCGGGTCTATAAAAGGGGGAGAAACAGAAACTGTTAAATTAGGAAAACAAAAAAATCTATTAAAACAAACTTGGGGAAAACCAGGGGTCACCTAACCCAACCCAAAAGTGGCAATACCAGAGAAAGAACCAATTATACCAATTCACTCCGATCCTAATAGGTGGTTGTTTACATCCTACCACTTCATGATCTTACTCAAATCCAGCTTGTTAACAGGAAGCAAGATTTCCAAATCAAGCAAATTCAAGATTTTAATCAAAATCCTGACAAAACTGCTTCACAAAACACAGAAGAAGCTGACAGAGAAGGTCATCAATGAGACTCCAATGGAGAAGGTAAACTATAGCTATTTTCTTATGTTGAATCTGAAACTAAAAAAAATGTTTTTTATGACAAGAACACAGTTCTTATGTAAGAACAGTTCTTACATAAGGAGCCCAATGAACTCCGATAGTGGTGCAATCTAAAAAGAACCAGTTCTTATTTGTAAGAACAGGAGAAGCAACTCCAGTTAGAGTTGGGCTAATGTAGATAAGCATGGCCAAACATTCATATGAATCCCTATTCAGACGGGTAAAGAAAGTAAGTCGTGTTTAGCCCCCATTCCATGGTCTTGTAATATGAAAGGTCCAATATAATTAAAAAAATATATATTGTTAAGTTTTAAATAAATAAAAAAAAAAGAACACAATTATTAACAAAAAGGTTAATGGAAAAATTGACTTACATATTGCAGTTGTTTTGTAATTCTTGAACAGATATATTTGGTGTTGCATTTTGAGTAAAAGCCTGGTACTTTTGTGCAACTGCTCCAAGCTGGCTAACCTGTATATCATAATAATAATAACAATAAGATAATAAAATACCATAATGTATAATATCTAAACTAAATGCTTAGCAAAGAACTATTTTGTCAAATTTTCTACAGTACAAAACCAGTATTACAAAAGGCATTCCTAACAAAATAACAATCATACTAATAGCAACAAGACTATATCCCAGCATAGATCTCATCAAATGTCAATCTGAAGACTAACTACACACCTACAGTAACGGAAAAAATTTATCAAGACTAACAAAAACCAACAAAGAGTAAATGGGCTCATTAATCAATATCAATCAGCAAAAAATTCTTGTCTATTTAAATAAACAGATAGTGTAATAGTTGTAATTACAACGTCCAGTCAGAATGTATTTAATGGCAACCTGTGGTATTAACAATCTCCTGGGTATGAGCTCCTCATGGCGCCGAGCACAAAATTCCCAAGAACAAATCTGGAAATGAAATAAAAAACATGAAAATATTAATCTCTTTCATATAAAGCAAATCAATAATGACAATAACATATAAGCTATTAAATTATTTTAACGTTAATATTTCTATATATAACCTTCAGGTCTGGAGAGAAAACTATTCGAAGTTGACCATCACGAACAACACGAAGTTGCTCAAAAACACTTTCTTGTATTGCTTTAGCATAATCTAGTACAATCTGACCAGAGGAATTATGATATTCACGAGGCATGTCAACATAAAGTAGTTCTTCCAAAGTTCCACTTTCATACTTTATCTTGAAAAGCCGGGGAAGAACCTCAACAGTTGCTTCTGGAAAAAAAAAAAAATATGACCTGTCAGAAAGGCAATAAGCACCACACACCCATTTGCAAATACTTCAGATATATTTTAAGATGGTAACATTCAAACAGAAAAGAACCAAAAAGTAGACTGAACAGGGATATACAAGAAAAATAACCTCAAAAAGCAAAACTTACCAAAACCACGTCCAGGCTTGCGATTACATATTTCACAGTGCCATACATCCTGCAAAAATTTAAAGAATTCATCTGTAATGTTAAACTGCCACTTAGCAACAATGAAACTACTATATTGAATACCAGAATCTAGCCATTGTAACATTCAAAGCAATTTGTTACTGAAGTCCTAAAGAGACATTATATGGAAATCATGACAACAAAATCGCAATAAATGTACAATCAATCATGCAGTCAAATGATTAATTCATAAACTTGGATAGGGTTATACAGGACTACGAATTGATAAGACAAACAATTTGATTTATAAGGTTTTCTCTATGAACATACCTGAGGGAAAACTCCAGTTGTTTGTCTTCCACTTCCATACATAGAAACACACCATTTCTTCTTGGCATTAGGAGCAAAATACTCAGCAACAAACTTTCTCCAGAACTCAATATTGTTATCCTATATGAGATCAAATTGAAAATATCTCTTAATAAGACATGATATGCAAAAATAGAATAAGGTCAATACATAGGATCATAGTCGATTCTTACTTCAGGTCTATGTTGTTGCTGATACATGTAATGTGTCAGCCGCCTAGCACACATCCCGGGTTCATAAGCTGGTTTCACAGATCTCATTAGCATGTTCTGCTGTTGAAATTGCTGTGGTAGCTGGGACCGTTGCTGAGGCATTGCCTTCAAGAGTTGCTGCTGCTGGTGTTGTTGTTGTAACTGTAAAAGCCTGTGCTGGCGCAAAAGATTGATCTGGGCAGCAGTAGCCTGGGATGATTGACTTGACATGTGGAGGAATTGCTGTTGTTGTTGCTGCTGCTGTTGTTGCTGCAAAAATAATGGTTGATCAGAGTGCTGAGGCTCCATTTTAACAGGTCCCAATGTTCTCATTGTCTGCATTTGTTGTGGCTCCAATTTAACTGAAGAAAGGCTCCTTAAAGATTGCAACGGCTGTTGCTGTTGTGCAAGTTGATCGTTGTTTACCTGGGGCTCTAGCTTTACGGGTCCCATGCCACCTATACCTCCTCGAATTGATTGAAAATGCTGCTGCGGAGGCAGCTGCTGTGTATTTAGAGGACCAGAGAACTGTTGCATTGACTGCTGACTGTGTTGGAAATTTTGAGGTTCGAGCTGTTGGGAATGTTGTTGATCAGGCAACATCTGGTTACTAGAAGGGTTTGAAAATTGTTGACCCTGACCTTGACCAGAGGAAGCAGCATTTACTATATTTGACTGTACAAACGTGGAAGAAGAATTATTGAAGCTCATTCCATTACCAACAGTGGAGAGCGGATCTGTTTCAGCCCCAGTATCAATTGCTCCACGTTGGCTACTTCCTGGACCAGATAGCCCAGGATTTGGAGCTCCATTTGGGAAAGATTGATTCAGTATGGAAGTTACATTGGACATATTTCCTAGAATGTTCATGTTGTTGAACTGAGTACGCGGAGACACGAGTGAAGGGAAAGATGTCTGCGACGGCATGGGACCCCCTTGAGCTCCTAGCATTCCAGAATTTGATCTTAAAAGAGAGGGTGAAACAGACTGGGCACCACCAATGGGAGTGGGTGGCCCCGGAGGCACCATCTTTCTATGTCACGGCCTTCAAGCAATCACCTAAGCATAACAACTAAGTTACTTAAAACACAAGTTCAACAAAGTAAAATTACACAACAGCTTGTGAGAAACTGGGCAAGCTCACAACGCTCAACCCAGAAAGTACTACTTCAACCCCGAGTTCAAGGCAAAAGTCTTCTCTGTGATCCAACAGAAGTACGTGGTGCTGAGTTTTATCAAACACAAGCCATACACCAAAGAAAACCAAAACCAAGAAACATTCTTTGATTCTGAACATTACAATTGCGCTACCTCCCTTAAAGGAGCAACCTCCAAACAGCTCTCGCATGAATCTCTGTACAACACATGACTTCTCAGATCCAACCCATCCATCAGTGCACACAATAATACCCAAGAAAAACCATTAACAAAAAACAAGGCCGAAAATTCTCAACAAATTATATTATCACACTAAACATTAAAAGAAAAAAAAATAACTTTAAAAATTAAAAGTAAAAAAAAAAATCAATTAAATTAAGACACATCTCACACCAAAATCAATAAAACCCGAAGAATTACCATTTTTTAAAAGTCCAAGCTTAATTGAAAAAAGGGGGAAAAGTGTAAAGCATAAACTTCATCACAGTAGTTACAAAAATAGCAGCCGATCGAAGCTTAGCTTAAGCGAATCAGCGATCCAGAGCTACAAATGAGACCAATGGGATGCGGTATTAAAAAAAAAAAAAAAACAGGAACAGAAACATAGGTGAAAGGGTCAAACGTCTGAAGTGTAACGTTAACAGTTGCCATGACTCACCGAGAGTTGAAATTTGCGAAATTGAACAGTGACAGAATCCTGTGAGTGATCAACAAAGTGAGAATGAACGAAAAGCGTGAAACTTTGCACTTGGGGTTTACGAGTTCGCATCCAGTATAAGTGTCTAGGGTTTTCTCAGTGCAGAAGCAGCAGCATCTTCTTTAATCTCAGTGAAACGCACTGTTGTTGTTGCTGCTGCTTCATGGCGTGTGTTCTAGAGAGAGAAAATGTAGAGAGAGAAAGAGAGAAAGGGTCATTGCGGACGTCAAGATTGTATTCGATCCGATTGAATTTTCTTCATTCTTTGGTCCTTTCTTTTCCCTTCTATTCCTTTCTCTCTCTTCCTCCTCCTCTCAAAACATGAAGTCAAATACCATTCCACTCTCGTTATGCACATGCACCATGCTGTTGATCATCATTCATAATGATGTTATCTCATCATCAATATCCTTGTGCATCAGTATCATCATCATTATCTCTAGCACATAGGTGCAATGTCAAATTACTTTTATATCCTTCTTTTGTTATTCTTTTTACCTTGATCATCCCTCTCGAGTTTAATGTGTGTCATGTTTTGTGCCAATTAGGTGGATGATTGCTTTCACCTAACCTAAAATCTGTAATTAGCTTAATTAGTTTTTGCGTTTTAAACTGGATTTTTTTATAAAATAAATTATTAAGAAAAAGGGTATAATAGGATTTTTTGAAAATGTAAAAAAGTTAATCTAAGTGCAGGACAACTGCTCTCATATTTATAATCGATATTTTTAATTATTTCAGTATAAATAAAGTTTTTGATGAATAAAGATTTTTAAATATATAACTTATATTACAATGAAAGTTGTATTAAATATTTTTAAAATATAAAATTATATTTCAGTCTGGGATAATCAATTTATATTACAATATTAACAGAAGGAATTCTTTTAGTTTCTAAAAAGAATATAAAATTGGAAATAACATTTCTTATATTTGACTTACCTTTTAAAAAAGAAAATATTCCTTATGAGAATGATTTTGTAAACAATGCTCTCATATAAATATTTTTTATTTTGTAGTAGCATGATATAGTTTACTTTGGATAAAATTTTAAATTTTTTATACGGTATCCAATCATTATAATAAATATAATTTTTATTTTCCAAACTTATCATCAATAAAATATTTTCTTCATGATATAATTAGTCTATAATGTTTGATAGTATCTTTTTAAAATTGGTTTTATTATTTCATTTATATTTTTCTTTGAAATTCACAATATATAAATAGCTGACATAATTGTGTACCAGAGATACAAGAATGTCTCTAAATTACTCTTCAATCTACTATACATATACGTAAACTCTTGATCCACATAATAAAGTATGTTCATTTAAAAAAATGTCATTCAATTTACATTGTAATCATTCCACATTCGTTTCCAAACAATAACAGTTTCAGAAGAATCACTAAACAACACAAAACTCAGTGAACTCATACTTAGACATGGAAAATGACTTTTAAAAGATCACCAATAGTTCCGGAAGGATCAAAAACCCCCAGAACGACCTAAGGAACGTCCAAAAATGAAACCCGGAATCCCGAAAACCACCCAAAACTATCTTGGATTATTTTTTTAACGACAATAATCGATTATAACATATGATAATCGATTATTACATGTGATAATCGATTATTTGCGAGAACTTTGAAGAAAATATGAAGTTCTGACCAGAATAATCGATTATCAAGTGAGATAATTGATTATTCTCATCAGTTTTTGACAGCAACCTGATTTTTCTAGTTTTTAGTACATCTTAGACATATCCGATTGTTCAATTTAAATTCTGTAATACTAACATTGATATGAAACATGTTTAACCAATTTAAACTATTCCTATAGTGATTATAAGCTGACCTAGGTGTGAATTTAACTCTAAAACATTCATTCCTAAGACTCAGGGGCCCTGATTTAATTATGACATTGTTAATAGGTTTTGGTTCAGTTTTATAGTCCAAACAAGTCTAAATTAAGTTACCTAAACTGCCTAGACAGACCGTACACACCCTACACCACAGATACATAAATTTTCTATCTCACTTCCCTTTAACCAACCCAAAATCAACCCAATTCCTCTATTGATCCTCTAAATGTCCTAAGGGTTCTACTCTCTCCCAACCTTCTTGTACCTCAATTGGTCACCGGAGTGGGAACAGATGTCCACCGCAGCGAACTCACCTTCGTCACCAACACGTATGACTAGTCACAACTAACTGGACCAGGCCAGGGCTGCTCTATGATCAGTGACGTGTCAGCTCTGGTTTTTAGGTTCCCTCTATCCTACCAACAAAGAAGGCATCCTAAACACTGAATTCGGCTCAATTAAAATTATCTTGATCACTCTGTTGTGTTCTAGACCTCCCTTACCCTTAATCAATACCTCACTTCCACTCACAGACCTACATTCTACACAGCTCATATCCCCCCATCAAATAAAATATCACAAATACAATGGACACTTAAAATACCCAACATATTTTCCAGTCACAATCCAACCAGTATAGCATTCATCCAAAACAGATTACAATTAGTACATAGCCAATTCACATATTAATTCTTTTCATCGGTTCACAGTTCGACTCGTATTTAACATATACATACAATTTAATTCATGCACCAGTTCAGTGATAAAGCACAAGCTATCTAAATACAGTCACATGATATATAATCCAATAATACACACATTCCGGATTTCAAGTACTATCATTGCATACCAATAAATTTAATTATATGATTAGCTCCCCTTACCTAGTGGGATGCTTAGCATAGTTCACAGATGCTCTACAGTACCCTTCTACAACGATCGAAAATGAACAGAACCTAGAAATCACCAATTTGGTGATAGAGATAGCCTTTTTAGTGCTAAAACATAATGAGAAGGGGAAAAACAAAACACGAAAAGTACATGCAACTATAAAATTGCATACTCTAGGTCAGGAACAAAGAAAGAAAGAGGGAGAAAAGTTTTCTTACCCAACGAAATACAAAACCAATCGGATGGTTTTGTAGCTCTTGACTCCAGGAGCAAGAATATGTCACTCAATCACGATTCCAACGGTGGAAATGGCTGGAAACCTAGAGAGAAGTCAGAGCACTTGAGTTAGGGTTCCTGGAGTTTCTAGAGGGAGAAAGGAAATGGCTGAAATGAGTTTTCTGACTTTGACAAAGAGACCCCTCTCAAGTCGAAGACCTCAATTCTGATGGGCCTGCTGTCCTTCCTAAGGCCCAACGACCTATTTTAAAATATAAGGCTCTTACATTTAACATGTTACATATTAAAAATTCAATATAAATTAGATAAAATTAACCTAAGTTGAAAATCATCCACTTTAAGAAGTAAAGATCGACCATATATTACAATATTTCAATATAACATCAATAAGCTACACCATTATTACAAATTCAACCAATTAGTTTAAGTAGACCCATCCAACCATACCGATTAAAAGATAGATAAAGCATATATGGACAGGTCAAACGCAATGGTGAAAAAAGAGAGGTCAGAAGAGATAAAAGTGGAAGAAGCCATGGATGAATAGGAAAGAAAAATATTAAAAAATCCAAGATTCTCCAATCAAGGCACAAGAGCAACCTCGATGTTCTAAATAGCTGCTTGAGAGGAGACCAGACGTGCGACAACGCACGATGAACCTGAAAGAGGAAAACGAGTGTCCTTGACACTCTGATTCATGAATTGCTACTAGACATGCCACAACGCACAATGAAAAAGGGAGTATGTAAGTCTATAGCTTTAAAAGGCGCTGAGAGTGCGTAAGAGCTCTGGTGAAGGCGTCGTTGATGGCATGGTGGTCGCCTGGCTAAGACGATCAAAACCATGTGATCGTCGATCGAAACTAGAACTCTAATAGTGACAGCGATAGACGATGGCACCGCCAACAACGGTAGATGGCACCGCTGCCGGTAGAGACGAGTGTAGTGGTAAAGACAATATTTTTTCCTCAAAAGAACCAGACTCTGATACCATGTTGAATATAGTGAAAATTATGTATGGGATTAATTTTTCTTGTGTTGAATATACACATAGGGTCCTTTATTTATAATAGAAGAAATATGGACTAAGCCCAAAATAAAAATAAGAAATAATAACTAACTAACTAAAGATAAAAGATAAATATAAAATAAAGATAATATATCTAACATTTTTAATAATTTTTTAATTTTCTTTTTAATTTTTTTTCATGTGTCAAGTTCTTGGTGTAACACGTGGCATTGTTAGTGTTACATGACAAGGCAATGTCACATGTCAATGTCAAGTATCATTATCTTTTAGTCTCTATATATGTTTCTTTCATTCAATTTAGTCCAAACTTTTTTTTAATAGAATAATATTGTCCTTCTCCAAATTGAGACCAACTTTATTATTTGTAAAAATATTATACAAATATTTATATAAAAAATTGCTTTTTAACATATTGCATTACATTAGCGTATATTATTAATCTATTTTTTTATAAGATTAAAACTAATTAAGTATAAATGTATTTAGAAAAAAGTAAGTATTAAAAACAAATATATTATCATATTTTTCCATAAAAATAAATTAATTTTATACAAATAATAAATTTGGTCATCTTTTAATTAAGACCAATTTATTATTTATATAAATGTTATACTAATATTTATATTAAAATTTACTACAAAAACATTAATAACACACAGTTAATAATATACAATAATGTAATAGGTTAAAAAATATTTTTTATTATAAAATATGAGTATAACATTTATACAAATAATAAATTTGATGTCAATTTGGAGGAGGTCAATATTGTTTTATTTTAAACAAAAATGGGAATAAATTGTATGAGAATAACACTACATAGGAACTGAATTGAAATCAAAACAATAATACTTGGTATTATAGCATTGACACATGACATAATCTTGTCATGTGACACATCAGGGACCTTATGAACAACAAAATATTTTCTAAGAAATTTAAAAAATTAAAAAAAATCACAAATTTATACATGGCATGTCATTACTGTTAGTAACTTTTTTAAAGGATCGAATTAAGACACTTTCTCAAAAAGTTGTGACGCAATTGAAACAAAAAATTTACTAGTGACCAACTCAAAACTTTTCAACCAAAGTAAGTACCAAACGAGTAATTAAAGCTTAAATTATTACATATAGTTATTGATTTTTTTTAATAAAATTGTAATTATAGAATTACACTTATGACAATAAGTTAAAAAAATAAAAATAATTATTTAAAAAATATCAAAATAACAAATAAAAATATTAAAAAGAAGTAAAGATAATCAAATGTATCTTAGAAATAATTTCATACACCATTGAATGAAATCACATAAAGAAAAACTAATATATAATTAATGGTATGATACAATAAAAAACACTTTAGAGATATAAAAAGAATTTCAAATATCAAACTAGTCAAACTCTTTGAGAGATATTAAAAATTATTATAGCAAAACAAAAATAGTCATTTAAATGAAAAAGAATTAAGAATAAGAGAATAAAGAAGATAATTTTTTTATATTATCTAGTAATTAAATTGAAAATAAAACATTTTCATGTGAAAAAAATTAAAAAAGAATATAAATATTTAAATATGAGACATGAAAAATATTTAATTTACATATATCATTTCAACATAACTACACAAAGATACCATAAGAGAAAAGTATCCTAAAGATATCAATTGATTTCATGTTAAACCAAACAATTAGAGTATAGAGAAAAAAAGTGTGTACAAAGAAAAAAATTATAAAACTAAAGACTAAAAATTATATATATATATATATATATATATATATATATATATATATATATATATATATATATATTACCCAATAAACTGAGAATTTTAATAATTTAAACAAGAAGGAAGATGAAGCTAGAAATGAATATTTGGATGAATATGACCACAAGACGAATATGGACATATTTATCTCTATCTTTATTGTCATACCCAATTAAAAAAATTGGTTATTAATCATACTCATTCAATACAAGGATTCTTTGTCAAAACGAAGAACAGTTCAAATAATTCCCATAACTATAAGTTTATTTGTCCTCCTTAGTTAGATACGACAAATTTATCTCTCTTTTTATGATGAAAAATTTTGTTGATAATAATTTTTTTCAATTACCAACAAATTTTAATGTATATAATTACTAACAGAATTTATCGACAGACAAAGTCATTAATAGTAAAAATTTCTAATCATTGATAACTTTTAAGGTATGTAATTACCAACAAATTTTACTAACAAAAAATCTATTAATAATTAAAATTTTAAAATTTATCAGTAATTATTGAAATTTTAAAATCTATCAACAATTCATATTTATTTATAAACCTTTTTTTATCAATAATTCTAAAATTCTCTTCTAATAAATTTTGTATCTAATTTTAAAAACTAAAAACATATTTAATCTTAATAATTTAAAAACATATTTAATCTTAATAATTGTTATATCTATTACAAATAATTCATACCAAAATTTCATTTATCAAAAACCTTAATGTTCAACTTGATGGAAACTGAATTGAAGAACTTTGCCTATGTTTTTTTTTTTCATTTGCGATGCCTTTAAAATAACTAAGGTTGACTGCGGTTAGTTTGCATAATGTATGCAAATTTTTTTGGTCTTTACACATACTCTATTTATATTGTATTTATTTTGTGTTGTACGTACGTTGGTAATTGACTATTAAGTTTCAATTATTATGAAATGTCATTAATTTATGCATTCATTTACTATCAACCCTTCTATATGCATTAATTGCGTTGAAAAATAATATAAATTTTACAAGAAAAAAAATGAATTAATAAGTCCACATATAGTTGATTATCATTAATTATTAACCAACATATATTTAGATTACCAACACTGCAATCCACCAATATAAATATATACAAAAAATAAAACTCTTTAAATTGCGTACTACTTTAAATATATACATGTGAATAGATTAAACAACATACGAATTTGCAATTATCTCCAACCTTACAATACAAGAATAACTCCATATTTTATCTCGTGAAAACAAAATCTTTCTCCTCTACCTGCTGACCATGCTTTTTTTTTCCAAGATGTTTTGGAGTGTCAATGAAAAAACAACATTTACTTTAATTTCCTTTGCAAAGTGAAAAAAAAAAAGTGTGTGTGTGTGAAATATGAGACGATGAGACGCGATTTTTTTAAATATGAGACGATGAGAATTTCATAACTTTTCAATATATATATACTTTTTTTTAACACCCAAATATATATTAACTTGTACCGAGATTTCTATGAAATATATATAAACTTGGAATATAAGTACGTCTTTGATGACAAAAAATATTACCAGAAGGTGTTTCATATCACGTAAATAAGAAATTATAAGCATAAAGTAAAACTCTCGTACGTTTAGAGATAGAACAACTAAACATAAACTTCTCAAGTTATTCGAAACTACTTCCAAACATAAACCTACTAAATCTAAAGTTAAAGAAATGAGATATAATTTTAATGAATGTTTTAACCACTCTAGAGAGAGAAAATTTTTTTTGAAACTTGGAATATAAGTACATCTTTGATGACAAAAAATGATTGCCAGAAGGTGTTTCATATCACGTAAATAAGAAATTATAAGCATAAAGTAAAACTCTCGTACGTTTAGAGATAGAACAACTAAACATAAACTTCTCAAGTTATTCGAAACTACTTCCAAACATAAACCTACTAAATCTAAAGTTAAAGAAATGAGATATAATTTTAATGAATGTTTTAACCACTCTAGAGAGAGAAAAAAACTTTTGAAACTTGGAATATAAGTACGTCTTTGATGACAAAAAATGATTGCCAGAAGGTGTTTCATATCACGTAAATAAGAAATTATAAGCATAAAGTAAAAATCTCGTACGTTTAGAGATAGAACAACTAAACATAAACTTCTCAAGTTATTCGAAACTACTTCCAAACATAAACCTACTAAATCTAAAGTTAAAGAAATGAGATATAATTTTAATGAATGTTTTAACCACTCTAGAGAGAGAAAAAAACTTTTGAAACTTGGAATATAAGTGCGTCTTTGATGACAAAAAATGATTGCCATAAGGTGTTTCATATCACGTAAATAAGAAATTATAAGCATAAAGTAAAACTCTCGTACGTTTAGAGATAGAACAACTAAACATAAACTTCTCAAGTTATTCGAAACTACTTCCAAACATAAACCTACTAAATCTAAAGTTAAAGAAATGAGATATAATTTTAATGAATGTTTTAACCACTCTAGAGAGAAAAAAACTTTTGAAACCATTTAATATGTTTTGGTTTTAAGAAAAATAAAGTCTTTTAAAATATGATGGTATTTTTGAAATTTTAGCACAACTATAAGTTTTTTATTTCAAAATAATTGAAGCTTATATTGGTAAATGTTTTGATTATTTAAAGAATTGAGATTTATAGTTTTTCAAATAATTTAAAAAATTTCACTCATGACATTTATGAAAATATTTGCACAACTATATCTTTCGATTCTTTAAAGAATCGAGATCAATTCATCTAATAAGGTTAAAATTACATTTTCACCAATTTTTTTTTTCATTTGTGTCACTGCATCAGTTCTCCATTGCAAAAGTCATTTTCTATCTTCTTCGTTGTCAAACATGAACCCTGTCAACACGTTCATCATCGCTCTCTCTCCTTCCTTTCCTTCCTCGTAGCCAACGTGAAGTGTGTTGTCGGCTTGTCACTATGAGCATCCATTTTCTTTCCATTTCGAAAGCAGTTAGAGGTTCGTTCTTTCGTCTTGCATTTTTTTTCCTAATGCAAATATATTTTTTAATCTCTTTTATTCAATGTGGAGGTGAGAAAGGTATTGAAGGCTCTGTTTGCTTATGGGGAGTACGATGGTTCTATAGTGGTTATACGATGGAAAATACGTGAAGATGAGAAGAAATTTATTTTTTTTAAGAAAAATATATGAATAGACTTCAGTTCAAAAAAGAACTGAAACATAAAATAAAGAATAAGCTTCATTTATGAAACGAAGCCTAAGATTATATATTTTTTACCTTGTTTAAATATGCTTATGTTAAAGAACCGAAGTATAATCTCCAAAATAACTAGTGCAAAAGCCCTTACTTGCATTAGTGATTGGAGATCTCATATCAATTATATAAGATGAATGTGTAATATATAAATAAATGAAAATCTCATCTTATACTAGTTTTGAAAAATTAAGTTAAGCATAAATTTCACTTTTTAATTTTTAATTATTAAAGAGAAAAACTTAAGTAGAAGCCAATAATGTCAAATTGATATACATATCAATTTTCTAAGTAAATCAAATTGTACTTGTTAGACAATGTACTCGCTAGACGAGTCAAACTCGTTAGGATAGTCAAACCTACTGAGTGAGTATATGGATTTAGCTCCTAGGGGTTTCAATATTGAACAAGTGATATCATTGCTAAGCGAAACATGTCTTGTGAAAATTTAAAGAGCTCAAAATAGTTGGGTTGTTAAGTGTGTGTGTGTGTGTGTGTGTGTGTACTTATGTATGTATATCATTGTGATGTGGATGTAATTCTTTCCAATGAGAAAATAATATGTTGTGTGATTAGAGGATGTGTACTGAATGGTGATTTTGAAGGAGATTATCTTAACTTCACTAATTATCAAACTCATATAGAGAAAGAAATTAAGTGGTAAGAGTGATGCACCACTACAAGAAAAAATGAAAATATCGACGGGCACAATCCATCGAAAACAACCAATATCCGTCAATAATGAAATTTTCAACGGTTTACCAACGATCACAATTTCGTTGATAATTTCGATGTCGATAACCATTATCGACAGATATAAGCCGTCGATAATTACCGAAAGATATATCTACAGGTATATTTGTCGGTAAGTGTCAGGTAGAGACCAATGCAATTTGTATTTTTGTCATTTAGGGATGGGTGACCTTCTGGGAAGTTTTCCCGGAAAGTGTGCCAGTGAGGACAAAACACATTGGAAAGCCTCGTGCTAAAGTGTGGGGGCAGTTAATATTCCTTGTAAGTTGTTGGGACGTTACATACCCCACATTCACATAATCATATTAGACTTAATAATAAACAATCCATATTCAGACAATTGGGCAATCAGACATATATTGAGATACATCTTTTGAACAAAATTCAAATCTAATTTTCCATACATTGATTCAGTATAAACATCTAAACATATGTCTTGATTGTGCTGAATAGGTTCACCAGCCAAGACAAAGTGGTGTTTGTTAATGTTATCTTCAACTTCTACATCACATTCAGAGTATTTTTGTTCAGTATCAATTTGAATATCCTTAACTAGAGCATTGGACTCCCCACTACACTCACTCAATCTAGACTGATCTAGTCCATTGATTTCAACTTCTAAATGTAGTTTTATGTTGGTAGACACATACGAGTCAGGACTTTTTCCACTTTTCTATTTGCTGGTATTGTAATGTTTGTCGTGAGATACACCTTGCACATTTAACTCTATCTCTACAACTACCTTTTTGACTTCAAGATCCTTCTTAGTAGGCAACAACATCCTTAGGAAGGTCACACCATTCATCATTCCTATAGAACATCACACGTTGTAGTCTTTCACTCTTGTTTGTAATACGTTTGGTAACCCTACTCATTGGTGACACATATATTGGCCAATGGGCTAACATTGGCTGTGAAGCTGCACTAAAATGTGCAGCTCGTCGGGTCGCTCACTTGCGCTCATTGGGTCGCTCCACTAAAATATGAAGCTCTATTTCTATCTACTAGCCCAATATCTATAAATAGATGTTGCTTCGTTTCAATCTACTAGCCCAATTTCTATAAATAGATATTGCTCCATTTCTATCTACTACCCCACTATCTAAAAGCTCAAGTGCGACAGTTAAATAGAAACCCAAACCTTGAACACTTAAATAAAAACTTCTCAAGACATGTTCATTTTCCACTCAGTCACCACTATCTCAAGACAACTTTGGTGACAATACTGATGCTTAAAGTATGTTTTTCTAAATTCAAAAGCTTTTATGCATATCCAATTCCATAAACATTGATACACAAACAAATTCATATACAAACAAAAGAGGACTTAGAACATACCTTGATGGTCTGTGAGACAACTAACAGGACTTTTGGACAACCACGAACTCTCCCTCGATGAAGATGCAGCAAGCACAGATCTTCAATAGCAACAATCCCTCGATGAACTTTGCTACAACCACGCACTCTCCCAAAACGAGGAACAATCCCTCGATAACAGAAAAACTCATGAGAGATGGGTTTAAATTACAATTACAATTGCTAATGTATAACTACAATGTTGAAATAAGAATTCAAATGCAATGAATGATTTAAAACCATTCTAGACTCTCAAACCCACTAATATATTCAAACTAATGCATGATAGCATGTTTGTTTAATGATAGTTACCCTCATACCTATCATTATTTTTCAAGCGAAAGATATATAACGATGATTTAGAGTGACAATTGTAGTGATATGTGAAACAAAAACTATATAATGACGAATAAAGGTAGAATCGTCGTCGTATATGGGCTTATTTTCACTTTTACAAACCTTCTTTACTTCTCGTGTCCGAGTTTTTCACTACACTCTTTTTCCTTATAACACCCTGCCATTTCTTTTATTGTTGTCATTGTTAAGTTCTTTGTTGAAGAAGTCCTTGTCCCTGTTCTTTGTTTCCGCCTTCATTACTCGCGTAAGCCACCTTCATTTATTGTATTGTGAGGTTCACAAAGTTGGGCTCTCATACAACCCACCACTGTAGCTATTGCATATATTTTTTCTTGTCGTCATGGCTCACCTCTTAAGTTGTTCTCTCATTTTCATATGTAGTTTTCCTTAAGGCATTCCTCACCCTTTTGCACTGTCACCACTTTTCTCTTTTGGTAGGTGATGGGTAATGTTTTTCTTGGGGTATCTTTTCATCATTCTCTCCATTATGGGTTAGAGATTTTCTTTTTCCATATATTTTTTTCAAATTTTTTGTGTTTTATATATATATATATATATATATATATATATATATATATATATATATATATATATATATATATATATATATATATATATATATATATATATATATATATATATATATATATATATATATATATATATATTATGTTCTGATAAACTTTGCTTAGTTTAAACTTTGATTTTGTTAATCTTTTGATATTAAGCATGTGAATTGTTAGATAATGTTTATTTAATTTAATTAGTATTTATTATTTCTCTATTTTATTTTAATTTGAAATATAAGTTTCACGTCTTGGCATTGAATCTGGAGGTCTTCGACCTTCAACAAACATTGAGTGAAATGTGTATCCTTTAAATGTGTTGGGATTGAGTTTGGAGGTGTTCGACCTTCGGCAAACATGGAGTGAATTGTGAAATCTTGTCGAAATTATTTAAAATATAGCGTGTGATAATTGCATGGATTGATAAAAAAAAGTAATTTCTATCACGTACCTACAAAAGATAGATATGGATCAGAGTTGAATTAATTTACCACATATAAGTGATGATTACAAGAGAAGGGTTAAAGTGATTATGCAGTTCGCTCAATGCAATGCTGATAGTATAGAAAACAGAGTAAGGATAATGTGTCCTTGTGTGAATTATTTGAATGAGAGAATATTCAATGATGCCAAAATTAGATAATATCTTTTGTGCGATAAATTTTGGAACAATTATACAACATGCATGTGAATTGGTAGACATTCCAAGTGTGACTAAAACACATGAAGTTGATTGGAAAATGGATGATAAATTAGAGGACATGATTCATGATGTTGGAATATAGACCTTTGCTGAAGTGATGTATGAAAATATAACGACGAATGTAGAGACCTTGTTATATCCTGGTTCAACTAACTTTACACGATTATCAACAATGTTAAGATTGATAAATTTGAAGGCGTTGAATTGGTGGACTTATAAAAACTTCACAAATTGCTTCCATTGTTGAAGGAAATTATTTCTAAAAGTAATACACTACGTGATCAAATGTATCAGATAAAAAAGATCTCCAATAAATATGGAATATCAAAAGATTCATGCATGTCCCAATGATTTTATATCATATAGAATTTTATTTTTTTTGCAGAGTTAAGAAGTGTCTCAAGTGTGGTTTGTCACGTTATAAGGTCAAAGATGATGATTAAGAAAATACTAATGATATCGCACTTGGTAGCCCATGCGATGTTCTTTCAAGGTTCCACCATATTACATGGTGAGTGTATCTCCTCTCATTTGATAAAGGTTTGGTAGAGATTATATTTTATGGTGATTTTGTAGTTCTTATACCAACATTTAAAGATTGATATTGTATAACACACATTGCAAATTTTAATCACTTAACTCAAACGTCTCATAAAGATTACACCACACATTGAATCGATTTATATCTCCTCTAATATTATTACATATATAATATTTAACTAATGTCATGTTTGTTTTAGGTGTAACAACATGAAACAAAGTTGTATAATTATATGACATTTAAAAATGCAAACAAAATGTAAAAGCCGAAAAGTTTCAAAGGTTTAATGACTTTTAATAATATAATATATTATAACACACAATAATATATTAATATAATAAAATAATAACATAATTATACCAATATAAATAATAAAAATTACAAACATGATAAAAATAAATAAATAAATAATAGAATAATTTCATTGTTAGTAAATTAAATATCTATTAAATATATGCAGTATATTTAGTTAAAAGTATATATATATATATATATATATATATATATATATATATATATATATATATATATATATATATATATATATATATATATATAAATAATTTCAATCCATATTTGTCATAAAAATAATTAAAATATTATTTTTTTAAATTTTAAAATAAAAATTATATTAAATTGTAATTATAATTTTATAAATTTAAATTAATATATTAAATACAGTTTAATATTTAATATAATAAATATAGTATACATTTATGTCCATAACTTTTACATAAATGTCACTTTTTTTTTTTTAATTTTACATATGCTTCTTTTAATAATACAAATAATTATATCAATAACATTATTATTATTAATAATAATAATAATAATAATAATAAAACTAATAATAATAGTAATGATAATATTAATAATAATAGTAATAATAATATTAATACTAATAATTGTAACATCCTAAAAATAAAGTATAATACTATATTAAAGAGTTATCACAAGTCTAATATTAACAAGAACCGTTAAGACATGTAGGAAATAAAATAAGTTTTACAGTCATCCCAAAATAAGTATAAAAGTCACTTTATTTACAAACTAATTTTAACAAAACTATATACAATAACACAATATAAGGAAATTATACATCAAGTGTCCACCATCTAATGTCCACTCCACAGAAATCTCATCACTTGTTGCTCACACCCACAAGACGATCATCGACCAAACTAAAAAAATAGAATAGCAAACACAAACAACAAGAAAAGGGTAAGTTAGATTTCAAAACAAGTTATAGATCATTTAAAATCAATCATACAAGAATCATTCATATAGATATCAACTCAACCATCTTAATATACAAAGACCTAAACCGATAGTCCGAACTTAGAATGAATACTGAGCTATGGCGGGTTTTGCACTTATGGTGGCCTCTAATGCTTTGCAAAACCATTGTCAATGGGTTTCACCCTACCACCCACACAAGGTTAGTCCGTTACCGCATGATAGACCTCTAGGTAGCGCTTGTACTAGGACCTCCAACTACTCTCACCACATATAGCAATCCTCTCTATTTGAGAATGAAAGATCATTAAAGTGTTAAGATAACCCCTAATCTTGAGCTCCTTGTATTCATTCTAAATCACTTGAAACCATACCGAAGGAGTTCCTCCATGGAACTAAATATTACCAACCGTGAAACCATTTGAAACCAAACTGAATCATGCATACTTCCACCATGAATTACCATACACGTTATCAATAATCCCATAATACCATAGATACATTTACACCTTTTAAACAATCATGAAGTAGCTCAAGATTCACATTAATGCAAATAAAACTATTAGAAGAAAAGGTATCAGACTATTCGTTGAGTGACCAAACTCGACGAGCGACCTAAAAGCCTTCTCGCTCAACGACTCAGCTCGCTACGCAAATCCACAAACGTTGCTTCAGACCTCCCAACCTCTCGCTCAACGACCCTGTTCGCAATGCGAATAAAATCACATTGGTTCCAGACCCCGACCACTCGCTCAATGACACAACTAGCTGTGCGAATAAAAAATCACATTGGTTCCAGATCCTAACCACTTGTTCAGCGACACAACTCATTGTGCAATAAAACTCCTAGTGATCCTAGACTTCAACCTCTCACTCAGCGACCCAACTCACTAGGCGAGAGCAGAAATAGTGGCCCCGACTTTCAATCCCCAGACAGTGGCCCAGACATTATAGGCACTCGTTGAGCGACTTCACTCGCTGAACAAGTCTGCATAATTCTAAAACAACAAACTGCAGAATATGGAGCCTACACCAAAATGACCAATTGGAAATATTTTTCCCAACTTCTAATCCTCCTAGATCGTGTTACATACTTAATTATAGTTAACCAAGTGTGCCTAAACCCTCATAACCTCTTTCTAAAGTGTTTACTAACCAAATTACACTTCAAAATCTACAAAAGATCAACCCATGGACCCAAATCACATTCTACTACTTTTGGCACAATTTCAATCAACTTAGGGACTCTAACAAGTCCCAAATGACTTACTGAGACTATCCCAACTGACCAATTGAGCACCTAACTCCCAAATCAAATTTTCACTACTCCACTTCCTCAAAACTAGCTCTAATAAAAGATAAACTATAATTATTCATCACCAGTACTTCTTACCACATAATTCTAACATATTACACATTCAATAACAGTCTAAACATCATTCAATATAGTTCACAATCACAGTTCATCCATCCACACTAAAAAACCATCAAATTGCATATGATACGTTTACCCTAAAACCTAATTTCAGTTCAACCCACACAATACTCATAGACTCTTCACACATACACAATTAATTACCAATTAAAGCAAGAATCTAGTTTTCCTTACCTCAACGAAATCTTCACAGCTCAAAGAAACCCCGACAATTGCTTACACCACAAGGAAACTCTAGAAAAACCTATAAATCACCGATTGGTGATGGAGAACAAACCTTAGAACTTAAATTGATCTAAGAATCAAGAAAAATAGACTCTACTCACATGCAAAGATAGATTCTCTGCATGATCACAGATTGAGAAAAATACCACGAAAAGGGGACGAAACTTACTGCTCTAATCAAGAAATTGATCGGTTGGAAAGATAGTCCTCAACGTCAGGATCGCCTAAGCACCTTCTGATCATTGAACAAATGATTTATGAGTAAGAAATTGTAGAGAGAAGTGAGAGGAAACGATGAGAAAAGATTTTAGAGAAATAAACAATGTTTTAAGTAATGAGAAAAGTTTAGAAAATTCTATTTATATTATAAGATTATTCTATAATAAAATACTCGATTTCATTATTTTAATACACCTATCAACTATAATACTCTATTTTTTGTTCTTACAATAATAATTAATATTATATTTTATTTCATTTTAATTTTAACATATGTGACAAAGTTTGAATTTGAAATTTTAAATTAAAAAAAATTGTAAAATAATAAGGTCTTTTTAATATAGTTTTTAATGTTTCAAAATAACTTTCACATACATTTAACATATCAGAAAAAATCACATTTAAGATGAAAACAAAATATGAAAGATTAAAAAGTAAAAAAAAAAAAAAACTTAATTAGAATATGCGAATAATAAAATATAATAAAAAATTAAAATATAATATAGAAAAATAATTAATGATGACATCAATTTGAAAGTAAACTAAATAATAAATTATTAAAAATAATATTTTATATAAAATTTAAAATTACAGAACACTTATGTTAAAGTTGATATTTTTTTTTATCCAATATGAACATTATTAATATCGAATTGATGTCTGTTATTTTACATCATATTTATTCTCATTATTTATAGTATAATATTTATTTATAATTTATTAATTTATTAATTTATTTTGAATCATAATAAAAATAAAATTTGCTAATTTTAAAAATAATCTCTTGTATTGCATATGTTAAGAACATATAAAAGTTGCAAGATGACTCAGCATGCGTGAATTTGAAGTTGACGGGGATCCAAGTTGCTCTTTTATTTATTTTTTATTTGACACGTCCAAATCTTCTAAGTCCCTCCACTCGACGGACTCTCAAATCTACTCACACAATTTATCTTTACTTAAATGGTATATATCATATTATATTTTATATTATTAATGCAAAGATAATTATTTTTTAGTGGAGAGTTAGCTTATATTTTCAGTGTGATTTTTTTAAAATATTCAAATTTAAAATTATACCATTGGCAGGCAGTTACGTTTATTTTGTTAATAAATATATTATTTTTTAAATATAATATATATCTATAGTTTTTAAAAACAAAACACTTAAGGGAATGTTTTGTGAGTATCCAGTTGTTAGTTAATGCCTATATCTTAACTTTCTCAATCATAGTAAACTATTCAAACTTATTTTATTTCATAACTATGCATGATTTAATCGAGTTTTTATTATATATTTACATCTAATACAAATATTATAATATTTTAAGTTATATTTAATTTTTATATAATTAAAAAATAAAACCTAACTAACGGATACTCATTCCACCTGACTGACATGTAAATGAGTATAATTTTTTCCCCGTATTAGTTTTATTGTTAGCAGTAATTTTAGCATAAATCCTCTTTAATAATTAACAAATGTGTTATTTGAATAATTCATAATTTTATATAAGGTCTTTTAATGCATAAAAGTATAATTCATAACTCATAAATAAATAATAAACAACTCCATGCTGAAATAAATTAACAAAATTAACAATAATTTTATTTTATACATGTTCAATTATATATAGATTAATTCTAATTTATAATTTTTTTTTCATCTTCTAAATTTTTTATGATAAACTCGAAAAAAAAAACCTAAAATGCCTTTCAATTCAATGCGCAAGTACAAAATGATTTACCTTTTTCACATTCTTTTATGAATAATTAAATATTAAGGCTTAACAAAGACAGTCCAACAGCATTGCGTGGCTGGTCCAATGGCCTTAATTAAATTATACAAAAAAAATAAACAGTTTGAGATTAGTTTATAATGTTTATATTAATTAGTTAATTATTTTAACTAATGCTCACTTTTTAAGAATATATATAAAAGATATTTTAAAACAATAAAATTATAATTTGTTGTCATAGTTAAAAATTTATATATTTCAATTTATATTAGTATCACCTGTAAAATATTTTTTAGAGACTAAACTACACCCAATATTATTTAAACAATTTACATGACACAAAGTCCTATGCTTTGTTTGTCATTCTTAAATTGTGAAGAAAAAAAAAAGTGATATTTCACATATTTATTTATGAATAATGCAAAGAAAAGATAAAATAATTGATCATAGGACGGCGGAGAAGGAAGTATAATGAGTAGAATATATGCAGAAACCCTAAAACCTGGACGGGATAGGATACGAAGGAAACCAAACATGAGGGCATGGAATACGGTTCATATCTCTCATCTAATTGCAAGGCATCACATCACTTGATATTGGAAGAAATGTTGCCATCTTACCAGTTTTTCTGATATTTATTCATCCTATGTTTATTATGGCTATTAATTTTTTCATTTTTTTTCTTTGTAAATTTAAACTATATTTTCTTCTTATTTAGGACTTCTACTCCTGTTACCTTTTTATTCCAATTAATATATATATATATATATATATAAAGTTTGATATAATTTTCTCTCTCAAATATATTTCTTAAATTAAATTAATTACTTAAAATAAAATTAAAAATATTGATGATTAATATCTAAAAAAATGAAAATGTTACATTTATAAAATAGATTTAATGATTCGATATGTTCTATTTTTGGGTCAGACTCTCAAATAAGACCCTACTTTTTAGTTTTCTAATTGGATCCTTAATTTTGAAACATAAAAACAAATCGAGTCCTGTCGTTAAATTGGACAAACACTGTTTGAGTGGTGTGTTCGTGGCATGTTTTGTAAGAACCTAGAAAGTAGAGTACTATAGTAGATAGATGTATTAAAATAATGAGACGAACATTTTTGTTTTAAAATAACATTATGATATAAATAGAAATTTCTAAAATTCGGTTCATTATCTAAATACCTTCTCTCTCTAAAACACTATTCTCTTCCATTTCTTTGACTTCTCTCTACAAATTCTTACTCCTCAATCATCTGTTCAACGATCAGGAAGTGCCTAGGCAATCACTGAGTCAAAGGCTACTTATCTTCTGATCAAATTTTCCATCAGAGCAAGTAAGTTTCGTGCTCTTTTCTTAGCTTTTCCCTAATTTGTAATTATGTCAAGAATCTATTGTTGCATGTATGATTCGACGATATTCTTTAATTCTTAGCTTAATTTAAGTTCTAAGGTTGGTTTCTCCTCACCAATCGGTGAATTGTAGGTTTTTAGAATTTTCCTTGCGGTGCAAGCCTCGGTTGGGGTATCTCTAGAGTTGTTCTAGTTGGTTAGAGGTAAGGAAAGCTAGATAATTGTTTTGAAATGTATGCATGTGTTAGAGAGTTAGTGTATGATATTACTAAACTGTTTGAATGGTAAATTGTAATGTGTGTTTGTGATAATTGAGGTATTAAGTTGAAATTGATGGATCCTATGATGATGAGTAGTGAGATGAATAATGAATCTATTTGTATGTATATATGAGGTATTAGATCCGCATTGTTGAATTAATCTGTGTGTTCATTGAAATTATTGAAAGAAAAAAGTAACTTGATGGTAGAATAATTTGGTCCAGAAATGAGTTTTGAGGAAGAAAATGGTAAGAAATGGTTGGTTACTTGTTTATGGACAGTTTAGATTTAGTATAAGCTGAGTTAGGTCATATTCTAGCATCTAAAGTAGCAATAATCTGAGTTATGATTGTATGGTGAGGATAATGTAGAGTTCTACTTGTGTTAGAACTCAATTTGGAGAAAGTGAGGTAGTAAAAATTTGAGTTTGGGGTCCTGTATGCAATTAGTCTATTGGAGCAACTTTGGTAGCTTAAATGTGACTTGCTTGAGTTCTTAAGTTAGTAAAAAATGTGTCAAAAGTGGTAGATTGGATTTTGGGTCTATAAGTTGTGATTTTAGAGGTTTTGAGGTAGGAATTGGTCCATAAACACTTTAGAATGATGATGGGAAGACTTAAAATCGTTTTTTCAAGTATAATTAGGCATATAACACAAATTAGGATGATTAGAAGTTGGGAAAAATAGTTAGAACTGGTAAATGAGGTTTACGTTGCATAATTCTGCAGAATTCGTGCTGCAAAATTATGCAGACCCGCTGAGCGAATAGATTTGCACAACGAGTAGTCATAGCGAGTTGCTCTCTGTCTGAGCATTCACACAACGAAAGGTGCGTTGTGCGAATGATCGTGAGGGTTTTCTTTCTGTCTGATGATTTGCACAGCGAATCAGTGCGTTGAGCGTCTGGTTGTGGTCTGGGGTCACTGCTAGATTTATTCGAATAACGCGATGGTGGGTGTTGAGACTTTGGCAAGTGTACCAAATCGTTTCAAGTAATAAAACCGGTAAGACCGGATCTCGTTTCCCAAGAGACTCGCTTCACTAGACAATCGTATAATTTCTAACTAACTTAGACGAAAGAGTGTTTTCATAATTTGGGTTTTAGTGCAATTAAAGTAAACATGAAACATAAATGGTAAAAGTGATCTTAAATACTCAAACGCTTGGAAATGGAAAGATTAGAAATGATATGGAATGATATTGTTGGGGGTATGATTTCACCTATTTCACTCTTATGTATATAAAATCAAATCCTCTTCATTAATATGTCATTGTCAATCTACTAAGCCTATACTTCCTCATTAGGCTCCAACCCTTGGAAAACCTAACAATTATTTCCGCATTAAGAAATGAGATTTTAAGAAAACCAAAGGTCTTAATTTTATCCCTAGATATTGTTTCCTTTAGGTGTTTAACCCAAGTCCATATTCACCTAACATTTCCCAATATCAAGCAAACCCTAAAATCATGTAATGATATATAACAACTTCATAACAAGCATTAAAAGAAGGATTTAAACACTAACAATCAAAGAAAGAGGCATATTTTCATTCAAAACACAAAAGTTTACATAAGAGTTTAGTGGCTAATCCTCCAACAACAATGAAACTAGCTTTCCATGAATGGAGAGTTCAAGCTTACAACAATGGTGGAAATGGAAGAAGGAAGAAGACCTAAGGATGAAGAAGGACTGTTGCCACAACTCCTAGCTCGCCTCCAAGAGCTCTAAATGAGAGAAAATGTTTCTGCGTAGCAAAAGATCCCAAGGTCTTCGTGTTTTAGGATTAAAAAGACCTATTTTTGCCACATCAGCGTCGCCGTCGCTCAGCTGCAGCCCAACGACAGCCTTCCAAAGAGAAGGACGTTCAGCTGCACCCCAACAGCAGCAATAATCTTTGCTCAATATTTCCTCTTTTACATTCATTCAAACTTTGTGGTTCTTCCATTCTTTGGATTGGCCAACAAGTTTCATGTACATGATCTAACAATAAAAAAGTGGGGATTAGTGATGAATTTTAAATCAATGCAACTCAAGATGTAGCTACTTAGAAACTTAACAAATTGAGGCATAAATAAGGTACAAAGCTAAGAAAGAGTTGACATTTTCTCTCAATTCAATATTTCGAGTATGGATTAAGGTATATAATTGATTATTGATGAGTATGTTTCCAAGTAAAAGTATGTTGTTTCAAAGTGGTAAAAGTAAAGTTCCAAAGTGAGATCTCTTGGTGAGACTCAAGTAAGTTAGAATGATTTGTAGGGAGCTTAGTATTGAGGGTTATCTTGAAACTCCAATGGTATTTCTTCTCATGTAGAGAAAATTGATCCATGTCGTGAGGAGTAGCATGAGGTCTTAGTCTTGGAGGCTTCCAATATGTTCCAAGGCGTGGTACGGACTAACCTCGTGAGTATAGTAGGGTGAAACCCATTGACAATGGCTTTGCAAAGTAGTAGAAGCCACCACAAATGCACAACCCGCCTTAGCTCGATAATCATTCTAAGTCCGGACAGTCAAAGTCAGTGTTGCATTATGCATAAAGTGTCTTAGTTGTTTAATTGATTTGTATGATTTGTATGCCATGCTCAAGCCACTACTGAAGACTTGTATCTGTTAAAAGCATTGAAGGAAAACATACAAGTGGACTGGCCTTCAGCAATATCTAACAATATGTTGAAGGTTACAAGGTTGGAATATGCCAAATTATCGTATTGCGTTTTCATTTCAAAGATTCTTATTCATTTTGGTGTGAATTACATTGGAGAGTCCAGTGAATCCTACAACAGAGCAAGCCTGATAAGTAAATCTGCTCTACATATGATGCAAATGCAGAAGACACCTGAAGGTTGGGTGTTTAAAAATGAGACTGTAGAAAATGAAGATGAAGCGGGACCTTTGATGAGTCGATATTTTATTGATTTCACTTAGTTTATTGTGCTAGAATTAATTAGGAAATTGTGCTTAATTGTCCGGTATTTTCCCGTTTTCACTAATAGTGCTTAATTTGACCGGAAATTCTAATTTTAATTAATTTGAATTTTCTGAGCTAATTATTTGCATTATTATTTTCAGAGAAAATATTTGACAAACATTTTGGAGCATTAGGATGAAGACAAAATAATTCAAGACTCTCTACATAGACACTTTAGAATTAATCAAAATTTAATTTAGTAGACTGGGCTTTTTAAACCAAGTTTTATAATTTTGGGCCAATTTTTGGTAGTGTATAAATTAAACCCAATTGTAGAGGAAGATAATTTGGTACCTAGGGTTTCTTTAGAGTCGACCCCACCCTCTCATTTAGAGACAAATGGCCTCTTAGGAATTGTAACAGCCGTCACACAGAGCAAGAAAATTATTTTGCTGGAACATATATTGAGGGGGCTTCTCGGCTGCAGGGGAATTTGGTGGCTGGAACGTGTCTTTTTCCTTTTTTTCTTCTTTGCAACAATGTCGTGGAATTTTGATGTTGGATGAATAGAAAATGGCTGGGTTGCTGCAACGTATTTTGTAGGAGAATTGACTGGAACATGTTTTTGTTTTTGAAAGAGCTGCCACCTTCATTTGAGCTTTGCAATGTTTATGCTGTTTCTGGATTTCGGATAAAAAGGAAAAAGCACACTTTATATTTCTCTGGGAATGAAGTGCTGTTTTGGTTTTAATTTACAAGGCCCATTTTACATTGAATTTTAGAGGCACTTGGTTTATTTCAATTGAAGGAATGATTCACTTTCATTCACGCTGATAATGCACATGTGGTCACGCTTTTGAAGAATTGGAGGCGGCATTTTATTTCTGTCTTATATACAAAGGAAGCGGTGGGAATTTACTTTGGAGGAGAGCTTCGTCCAGAGGCACTTTCACTTCTTTCATTTGGGATTCAAGCACATAGCTCATTTCAATTTAGTTAGAAAAGCACACGGTGAAACAGCTGGAACGTGCTTTCTTTACATTCACGGAGCAGCTGGCACATCTTTTGTTTCTTTTAATTTAATTGGCTTTGGAGAGGCCTGGTATTCACGGCTGCAGCCACATTTTTAAACTGGTATTGGATTCATTTGGAAGAAGGTCACGGCCAGATGTTATTTTTAGGCCATTTAGAATTTTAAATTTAATTAGTAGATGCACTTGGTCATATATATTGCTAGTAGGAGTTTGTGTTTGTTTATTTCTTGTGTTTTAAATAAATTTACATTGTAGGATTAGTTGTTTTTAATTTCTTTAATTTAGTTTTGCATTTAATTTAATTTAACTGTGGTTAGATATTTGTTTAGTCTAGTATTTGGGTTAGCATTTTCACTCTCTGCACTCGATTTTAAAAAAATAACTGCAACCATACCAGAGGTCCAAATGCTACATTTTATGTCACATGAAAGATAATTGAGTCCACTTTCCAGGAAAAAAAAACTCATCTCATTTAGAGCTATGTAGAAAAAGTTATGGTAAAACATTGAGCAAAGGTCAGAGTTGTCTAGTTCCAGCGTGAATTTTTGTATTTACTGTAGCAGTTTCGTTTTTACTGTTTTAATTTCATTTTCATGCATGGTGAAATGTGTTGTTGCATTTAATTTCGTTTTAATTGAATTTAATTACGTTTTTACATGTTTTAATTTAATTTCATTTTAATTTTTCCGCATTCACCACGCAAACCTTTCACAAACCCCCCACTTCGTGTTAGACTCGATTCTGAACTGCAAAATTGGTCCTTGAGAGACGACCTAGGAGTCACTTCCTAGCTATACTGCATCCTTTTATGCAATTAAATTTGTATGGACTGCGACACCCATCAATCTTCTTCTGAAATTTCTCATATCTATATATATAAAATATATATCTATCATATATTAACTTAAACATGTTCTCGGCATTTGCTTTTTATCTTTTTCACTCCAAAACAAACAAAAGTAATATGATAACTAGAGTAAAACCTACACGTTCCTAACTACTTCCCATACATTAGATTTATAGCAGCTAATTCCACACCAGTCACATTCATAAATACCACATTCCACTTTCACCAATTGCACATTTCAATTCATGTCGTCAAGTCAATTTAAAATCCAAAAATACAGTCCAAAGCAGTACATCAATCTTGAGTATAACATACATTAATCAAATATATTCAAGCATTTCATTCAAAGGAAAATAATCAGCTCCCCTTAGACAATCAAGCTTAAGAAGGCTAGAGATATCCCGCATCCTATGGAAACCCTTACGGTACCTATAGATCATCAATTTAATGATAGAATACAATTTTTAGAACCCAATAAAAGCTAAAAATTTAAGAAACGAGAAGTGGGTCACATGATTAAAACCCTAAGTGACACAGAAGAGGGGTTTTCACTTACCGGTAGAGGAAAAAAAAATCGATCGGTTCGAAACGTTGCTCTTGAAGCCCTGATAAGCTAGGTAGCTTCTGTTCCACAAGCCAAGGATAAAAAATCTAAGTTTGAGATGAAGGAGTGGTAAGACAGAGAAGAAAAGGAGAGAATGCTTGAAAGAAAATGGAAAACTGTTCTTCATAAACAAATTGACTATAAACTTAGAATATTAAGTTTGTTCAGCCTCTCCAAGGCTGCCACATGTGCACATTTTTTATATATTTTATCAGGCCTTACAAGTACAAATATATTAATAGACAGAAAAAGTGTAATAGTTTTGGACAATAAAATATATTGTAACTCTCAATAATCTCCTCACACTTTTTTAATAACAAATACACAATTTTAATAATTGTTATAGGATTAATTTAGTGATAAAATTGGATGAGAGAGATTTGGCTTCAATTATTTCTACTAACATTTAGGTTTGACTAATATTGTCGATAAAGAAACACATTTTTTAATAAACCAAAACAAATAATATAGAGATATAATTATATGGTATCAAATATTTTTCGAGATTTTATAGAATTTCTACATAGACACATAGATAGAAAGAATGTTCTTGAAGGAAAAAGGTAGTGTAGCTGGTAAGTATGTCTACTTTGGTTTAAAAATGCACAGAATTTTTGTTCTCATTCTGGCCATAATATAAAACTTGAAAAAATGACGCTTTCTTCAAATAGTCAACCTACATCTTCTGTCTTCTGATTCTATGCATACTCAGCTTCAACCAAAATAAACAACTTTAAATTTTAAGATTTTGATTAATGAAAACAAATATTAGAGTGAGTTTATTTAATAAAAAAGTTTCTATTTTTTTGAAAAGTAAAACCTTAGTTTTCTTTTATATTTTCTTCTTAAAGTTTTTGACCATCTATCTATTTATTTGAAGTGTATTGTAAGACTTCTAGTTAAGAGAGTTATCTTTTTATCTGATCACTTTGTTAAAAATAATAAGTTTGCACTTTAGGTCGTTTGAAAGAAGTTTTCGATGAATTTCTATTTAATTAGAGTTTTTAAAGTATAATCGAATCATTTATATGAGTCTTTTTTGTGTCAATATTATCTTTCTAAATGATTACGAGTGTTTAAAAATAAAGAAGATTGTGTTGTATTTTTAGTAAGATAAGAAAAGTTAGTTACTTAAATATTGATTATGCTTTAGTATTGTGGTTAAATTATGAATTGAGTTGCTTGAAATGGATGTATGATATGAATTGGTTAGTTTCATAATGTAATTTGATGTTTAGATTTCATTAATGATTTTAGTAAAATTTGATTTGTGTGATAGTGGTTTGATGTCATGGTTGTTTCAAAGATTAGTAAGTTTGACTAAACTGGTATTAAAGGATAAATTTTATGGTAACATTGGTTTTGACCTCTACAAAGGGAGAAAAATATCTTTAAATCAAGAAACAAATTTACCCATATGATATAACTTCTTAATTTTATTGAACGAGTGTTTCACTTGTTGAACAAGTGTTTCATTCATTAAGTGAGAATATAATTTGTTAAGTTAAAAAAAATATAATGATCTATTTGTTGAACTAGTGATATATCATCTTAAATAAAAATATAATATGCTTTGAATTAATAGATAATGTTTATTAAACTTGAGTATAAGTATATAAAAATTCACATTATAAAAAGGAAAGTAGTATATATATTTTTTATTAGAACATGTAAGAGTGTTTTTATAATGATGATTTTTTTTTATATTAAATATGTTGTAAAATTTTAAATAAATGTTTCATACTATCTTATGCTTAAATTTAGGGGTGGACAAATAAAACTGAACTGAACTACTATAATCTGTACTCAACTAAAAACTAATTTGTCTAAACTGAAATGAATTATAAAACAATTCAGACAAACTGAACTGAACCGTTTTTTGTTTTATCAAACTCTACTGAACTGAACTATACTAAACTGTATTAAACTACCATATAAACTGAACTGAACTACTAACTATACTAATTTTAAACTGAACTTTACTAGTTTTTAAATTGAATAGTATAACAATACATATTCTTTTTAATTAAAATTTATTTTAATATTTATTTTATTTTATTTACAAATGTCTTACAAATTAATTTTTTAATTATTTGATATTATTATTTTTTATTTTATTTATATTTCTATAATAATATGTTTTTTAGTGGAGAAATCAGTGATTAATAATTACTCTACAAGAAAATAATATTATAAATGCTGGATGGGATATATTATATTGTAAATTACATATATATTCTTTTGCCGAAACTTTTATGATTCAAGTTGTAAGCTTGTGTAATATTTTATATAAAGTTACTGGTCAGTGTATACATTATTATATAGGAGTAATTAATTTGTTACGTTGGACATTATATTTGTAAAACTATGGAACAAATTAATTAAAAAATTACTACCAATTAAATTATAAAAAAATGTTTCCAAAACAGATGCGAGATGTTTTTCTTTTATTATCAGATACAAAAAATTCAAACCTTAAATGAAGTAATCATAAAAATTGCACAATTAGTCATAAAAAATATTTCAAGAGAAAAATAAATTTTAACATATTTAGGACATATATTGTTATTTACTTTTATTTATTTGCAAATGAAATATTTTTATTTATAATTTACAATATAATTATTTAATAATATGTTAAAGAATATAATATATTTAAAGTATTATTTTTTTTATATAATCTTTTTTCTTTTATGATTTCTTTTACTTAGTCATTTAATAAAATTAAATTTAAAAAATATATATTTTACTTATATTAATTAAAATAATATTATTTAAAAAGTAATATATGTTTATTAATAAAAAAATATAAAAATTTGTGATAAAAAAATTTTCGTCTTAAAAAATTAATTCTTAATTTTTTATGTGAACGATTTCTTTTATTAATATTTTATTATTAAATAACGTTTTCTTGGTAAGAAGCAGTTAAACAAGAACTAGAGAAAGGAAAGAGTAGATACAGTTCTGACAGTTAACTGAATCGAAACTGTTATAAATTCAATTTTTAAAAATCTGAACCATAAAATAGTATACTGAACTTTTAATAAAACTGGATCAGTATTTTTTAGTATAATAAGTACTGTTAACTATAGTACAATACATATCAATTATTTTTTCCAGTCCTAGGTAAATTATTGATTTTATTTTATTTCACATTAGTTCACTTTTCATAGTTTAGATTTTTTAAAAACTTTTACCATTTAACATTTAATTTAGACACTATAAGTGAATTAATATCTAAACTATGTAACCATGGATTGCTGGTAGCAAAAGAGAAGAGGAATCATTATGTACTATGATTCTGGAGAGAACTATGGTTTTTTTTTTACAAGTTCTTCCAACTGATTTCTATTTTTGTTGACAAATATTTTAAAATTCAAAGTCATGTTTGGCTTAAAAATTAAAAAAAAGGTAAAAAAAGTCAGCTGTCACTTTCTGATTATGATTATCATTAATTACAAAAAAAAGATTTTTTAAATTAAATATAAAATAACAATAAAAAAATAAAATAATGAAACGAGATATAATTTGTTTCGTGGAAGAAAAATAAAATGAAAAAAATAAAATATTAAAAAAAGTGTGTTTGATAAAGAAAAAAAAATTAAATGATAGAGGACACATTTTTTATTTTTATTTATTTTATTTATATTTTTTCAAATAATTTTTATTTCAATTATATTTGTCATATATTTTTATTTTAATTTACTCTATTCTTCACTAATTAAATTACTTTTTAGTAATTTATTTCTTAATTAAAAAATTTAGTGTTTCGGTTTTTTTCTAATTTTAACTTTCAAATTTAATCCATCTTTAGTTTTTACGTCTGTCTTATTATATTTATTTTATTTAGATTTGAATAAATCCTAAATTTAACATGTATTAATAAATAATTTAATAATTAAATAATACATAAAAAACTAATATAGCAAAATTAAACCTCACATAAAAAAGAGTAAAATTATTGAAATTTGATAATTAGTATCATAGAAAAGTAAGAAATTTGAAATTTAAGAAAAAAAAAATTATAAATTACATCTATTATTTTTCTAGTATGGGACCATTAACCTTTTTGACTTTGAGTAATTTCCTACATCCCTGTTTACCATTGATGTCTTTCATAGCTAGATCAACCGTTCTAAGTTCAAGGTCTATTGAGACAGCGGAACTTAGAAGCACCATGGAATTCCTCTCACAAAATACAATATATATACACAATAAACTGAACATTCTAAAGTTTCATGTCATAGAAGATGAAATGCATGATGGTTGATGGTAACACGAATATGACATCATTATGCAATGTGATGGATTATGGATGACATGAAATGCGTTGGGATTTGGGTAGCGTGTTCTTTGACGGAAAAGCGGTGTTATGTTAGTGAATAAACAAACAAACAGGTATAACGGCCGTTAAGGGGTTATTATAATAATGCTATGAATATAAAGCTTATCAGGTGACAGTTGGATGATCCTCGCCTTAGCTGCTACAAAAGAAGATTCTTTCATACACGTCACCAACTAAACAAAATATAGAATGTGCTCCCAACTATTTATTTTATGTTGTAATGTTATTTCACAAGAGTTTTTTTTTTTAAAAAAAAACATATTAATTTTAATTTATTCTAAAATTCCAAAAATAATAAATTATTTATGTGGTTGCCATATATCTTTAATATATCTTGCAATAATTTAACTGAGTGTATAAAGAGAATTTAACAATGAATACATCTGAAAGCAAATATTTACTTTTTATAATAAAGACAAAAAGATGCTCTCTCATTCCTTATACAAACATACACACTAAAAATTTAGTTAAGTTGTTTATTCTAAGGATAAACTTGGCATCTGTTACTCTAACCATTAAGTAAAATTTATTATATTTAATTAAGTGAATTAAGTAAAAATCATATTGAATTTGAAATTTAGTAGGGGAAAAAATATGTGTAAGATGATCAATAATTCTAGAAGTAATTAACTTTAAAAAATAATATTATTTTAACTTACAACCTAAAAGGCAACTGTAAACCAATGTTAAAATACCATAAAAAACTATATTTCTGAACATGTTTGGACAATTTTATTTAAATTATTTTTCATAATCATTATATACAAAATTTAAAATTATTTTATAAGTACAAGGACACTAGTAACACTAAAACCATCTTAGAGAAAATTGTGCTCAAATCATGTACACTTTAAAATAGTTAAAGAATCTTTGGAATAAAGAAAGTGAATTTAATTTAAAAAGAGGAATCATATTTAAATAATTATTTTTTGGAAAAAAATTATGTAAATAATTAAAAATAAATTGTGTAAATAATTCTATATATATATATATATATATATATATATATATATATATATATATAATTTAATGATTTTATTGTAATATTGAATGTCTCAATTCATATAAATTGTACAAATAAGTACATATACAATTTATTGCTTAAATACCTAAAGATATAATGTTTTAATAATCACATGACCCAGAAAAACCACCTAAATAAGTCAATAATTATGATACTTAAACATTACTTAGAGAAAATATCATCATGTTCTAAAATTTTTGTTCCAATTATTTGGTCAAAGTCTCCAAAAATATCATCTACACTCTTTCATACACTACAATGGGATGGTTTCTCTATAGTTCAGTACTTGTCATTGCTATTTTGAAGTTTCTACAATCTTTCATATTTCTGTTAAAAAATGTAAGACATTTAGCATCATTAAGAGCAACATATATCAAGACAATATACTTTCTAGAAATGTAAATATTTTCATATATGATCAGATTTCCCCGTATAGAGTGTATAATTCATCTTTATATTTTATTTTTAATTATTTTAAAATTTTAATATTTTGAATCTAAAAAATATAACACTACAATAAAAGAAAAAACAAAAAATTATATTACTCCACTCAAGTTATATAATTGACTTAAATAACAAAAGTAGCAAATTAAAACGTCAATTTATGTTTAACTTTAACTTGTATTAGATATAAAGTATTAGATATTAAAAATGTCTTTTAAGTGTAGCACTTACAAGTTAAATATAAATATTAATAATTTAATTATAAAAATGTCATGAGCTCTTCATATCTTAATCACAGGGTAAACTGATTTTTGGTGTTTGCATAAATTATGTTTTCTTATTTTTCTCTTGCATATAAAGATATATTAGTACAAAACAACGTGTAACATCAAATATTTTGGACTTTTCACGTCGAGTTTAAAGCCGACGTTATATTGGGAGACATTAAATGAATGTCGAATTTAAAAAATTCGACCTTAAATTAACCTCGAATTTTGTCAATATTCGATGTTAATAATTTTTTTTTTGTTTTTTTAATTGATTGTGATCCTTTTAACAATTCTACAAGACCTAAAACATGAACGTGTAGTGCAGTATCAACAATAAACAACAATAACCAACAATAAACAAGTCCAATCAAACAACATCAACATCAACAACAACAACAAAGTAGTTCAGCAAAAAAAAAAACAACAAACAACTTCAACAATTAAGTTCTTCAAAGGTGGGTTCATCGGAATAAAGTGTCGTCACCAATGAGAGAGAAAGCAAAATGCGCTTAAGAAGGATAAGAACACGAAAATAATTGGTCAAAACAAATGAAAATAATACATAAAGTAGTTAATTAACATACATTTGTATCAAATGAAAGAAAGATTACATGTGATATTCGTCAAATTTCGTTCAGAAGAGAAGAGGGTCTCGCGAGCTAAGATAAAGTGAATGAATTTTCAATCTCCCGTTCAAATTTTTATATTATTTTAGTCGAATTACAATTCTAAAAATAATTGCATTTATTTACAAAACTGTCACCCGTCACCCGTCATTTTTAACATCATGCGTTAAACGCATGACATTATAAGTTGTTTTTGTACTACAATTTATATATGTATTTAGTATTTTTTTCATATAAATTGTAGATCAAATATATTAAAATAAATATTTTATTTATTTAAATAAATGCATAGAATTAAAATTAATATAAGTATTAAATTTTAAAAAATATGCACCAGAAAAGATATTTTCACTAGTTTCTTATATAAGAAGAAATCGTGTGAAATAATTTAGCTAAATTATAAATTGATTAATTTTTTTAATAAAAGCTTGTATTTATCATGTATTATTTATAATATATTAAATAGTAAAGATGGTTTTATTTTCATTTCAAAACAGGTTTGTCACAGTATAAAAACTAAAGAAATTACCGTAATACTTTTACCTTAGACGTCTTTATACAAAGTAGACCTTCCTTATTGAAGAATACAATTATTAAAATTTAAATATACTGATAATAAAAATATTTTCTATACTATAGTTCCATTAAAGAATGATTATTATTATGTTTGTAAAAGGTAATTTTTTTTTTGACAAGTGATAAGGTAAACAATTGTAAAAGGATGAAATAACAATGCCTAGGATAGAATGGATGATAAATAAAGTTAATTTAAAAAAAATGTCAACTATCTCTTAATTGGGCCCAGACATAGAGCTGGGCCGGTACTTAAATTTGGGGAGTTACTCCCTGTACCTCCCCAGTTCCAACTCCTACCCCCCAATTTTTTTGAATAATTTTTTAAATACAAAATTAACCTTTATTATGTATTTTTTATTTTTACAGTTTTATCCCTATTTAGTTAACCTACCCTACTTCCCTACTTCTTTTACACTCTGCCTCACTCAAAGAGGATTGCTGGTTAAAGGTTGGATACAACACCACCACACCAACGTAATGCAGAGAGATATAATAATTGAAGGACAAATTCTTCCAGAAGAAATCGATATCTCAATTATCACTTAAAATACAAGAAGAATGGGAGAAAGAATTTCTAGAAAAATAGAACAAAGAATTCTTGGGAAGAAAGCGTAAAGATGAAAGCATGAAGATAAAAAAAAAAGAATAAATAGATTATGTGGGGGTGGGAGAATAAAATTATAAAATTTTATTTCTAAATATAAATTTTTAGTAAAGGATAAAATTGGAATAGAAAAAATAGAGTAAAGGGTAAAAATGGTATGGGGGGGTGGGGGTTGAAATTGGGGAGGTACAGGGAGTAACTCCCTTAAATTTGTCAGCTTTAGTTACAGATGATTGGGCCTTTATTGATTATTTATGTGAATGGGTCTACACATCTTGGCATCCAACAATAATGAGCATTTGAAATCATCTACTCTCTAGTAGTCAAATGTACTTTGGGTGATCCTATATATTTTTTCATAGATTTTAATATTTTATAAGAAATTATTAAATAAAAGTAAATATATTTGATATTGTAGAAATTCGAAAGTGAAACAACTTCTAATTACAAACAGGTTCTTTTTGGTAGCTGAACATTACTTGTAACTGAAACTTTCATCCATTCTCATTCGTCTTCATCAAATTGTTTTACCTCTTCATTGCAATTTTTAAAAGTAAACTTTGTTGTATTTTTTTCCTATATAAATAATTTCCTTTTTCATCTTAATTTTCATTTCCATGAATCACCAACTCATATCCATTTCAGTCACTTCCTCATTTTTTCTTACTGATATATGTATAACCTATTATATGTGGATAATAAAAAATACACAAGAATTGCTAGCCATCTTTATTTCTATCATGTTAACTTCTTTCATATTATTATTAATTTTATGATCATACTATTTTTAGTTGCAATTGTGTTTAACTCTAGATACACATTGGTACATGATATCCATCTCCTACAAAATTCCAGCCTTATAGAGTAATAAATTCAATTTAATCGAATCATAAGTCTCTTTTTATTGCACTTTAAATTCTATTAAGGTATAAAATAGGAGTTTGGGAGCATAATGTTTTTTTTTGCAAGAACATTAGCTGTCTAAAGAGCAAGGAGATAAGATGTTTATCCTGGTTTATGCCAACTTTTTGATTATATCTAATTATCCTTTACAAAACTTTTAAGGAATATTCATTATTATTACTAATTGCATACAATTATTTTACAAAGTAAAGGATAGGAGAATCTTTTATTCTTCCACTAATACCAATACTGAGACATAAGTATACAACTTTTAATAGATAATAATGATTGTAGTTGAATGTCTGTATATGTCTTTGACTTATATTTATATTTATATTTATATTTGCTCAAGATATAATTATTTTAGAACATTCTCTCTCTGATATCTTTGTTGTAATTTGATGTATATGTATTTTCAATTTCATTGAGCAAAATTATTTGTTTTTAACTTTTTATTTGAATATAGCGTCGGATTGCTAATCTGTTGTAAAGATTTTTGTACTGAGGATTCAAATCCTCTCTTTCCGTTGATAATTTGGTATTTTTTTTTGAACTTATTTTTTTTATTAGTTGTTTTTTTGACATTTTTTTTCATATTTTACACATGATATATTTGTTGCAAATTTATTCAAGTTATATATATATATATATATATATATATATATATATATATATATATATATATATATATATATATATATATAAAAGTTTACAAGTTTTAATATTTATTAGAAGATTTTTGTTAATTACTGATAGAATATTAGTGAAGACAATAAATATATCAGTAAATTTAAATTTGTTGACAAATTTTTTTAAAAATTTTATATTTTCATTTATTGACAGATATTTTTATTATACATTATTTGTTTATAAAATTTATTAGAAAAATTCGTTAATAAATTATAAATTTTTATTACTTACAAATATTTTTATTGATAATTTATTATATATATAGTAAAAATGTAAATTACCGGCGGGTTATTACCGAAGGCTTCTAGACCCTCGGTAAATTCAGTTTTTCGAAGGCTTTACTGAGGACCTCTGGAATAGTAAAATACCCAAGGCTTTAGACCGTCAGTAAGCGAAGTGTTATTTACCGAAGACCTTTGTCCCTCGGTAAGTGGTTCGATTATATGTTTTCCGAAGGCTTTACCGAGGGCCTGTAGAGTAGTTATTTATCGAAGGCCTTTGCCCCTCGGTAAGTTGTTTGATTATATGAAATAACAAATTGGGTTTTCGCTCCCCCATTTTGCAAAAACAATTCTTCCCCAAAACAGCAGAAGGTATCCACCATCTCTACAATTGCCGTCTACCCCATTTGTGTTGTTTCCATTCATTAACCTCATTCGTGTTGTTTCCAAATCCTCCATTGCAATCGTTGTTCCCTAATCTCCAGTGGACGATTTCTCTGCAAACCCTCATTCCCCAATCCTCCATTCTGGTTGCGCTTTAGTCGCAGGTGTCCATTGTAGTCGCATTACGGGCTCCTGAGGAATCTGGTGGTCGACGTCAACTATTATGGCGAGACTGTTGGAGGTGGTTGGCTGTCGAGGGGGCTGTCGCCATTATCGCGAGGCAGGACAGCTGTTGCTGGGTGACGAGGGCTTCCATTATCGCTGCGTGACCCCGCGGCTGCTGCTACGTGAGGAGGTGTTCCATTATCGCTAGGGAGGCTATTGGAGGGGACTGTCGTGGAGGTAAGTTGAAAATTGATATTGTTGCAAGTTGGTTATTGTGTGTTTTCATACGGTCTCTGTAATCCAATTTGTGTTTGATTTTGTTGACTTAACGTTGATAGGGCTGAGAGGTTTCATTCTCCTCTGCATTCTTGCGCCAGTGGTTTTCTTCCTTGCTCGGGGACTCTACGCTGCTGGTTAATTCGGTTTATGTTTTTATTTTGTTTATTGATTATTGTTTTGTGCGTTTGAAGATCTGTGTAGATTGTAACATTGAGTAGTTTAGTGTTTTTGAATGGTTTTTGGTTTAGTTGTGGTTTTAGTTGGGATGTTAAGTGTCTGTGGTAGTTGTATGTTGAGTGATTAGTTGGAAGGGCGTGTGTGACTTTGAGAGTTCCTTTGTGAGAGTAAGTGTAATGCTTGGACAAGTGTCTTTTGGAACCAGTGAAACTCAAACCATTCATGCTCTGAATTGGTGTTGCAATTCATCTTATCAATGTTGAATGAAATGTCAACATCCAATTCTTTTGATTAGACACAGAGAAAGAGAAGATAATTTAGACAGGAAAAAGATTATAGATTAATAGCAAATGACGCCTCTTCCTAGAAGAACCTTTGCTTTTATATTGTTTCCTAGGCCTTAAAACTCTCCCATCAGTATCAGCTAATGCATATTCTAAACCTGATTGAAACTTCAAATCACGGTTAACAATACTTTGACTAGAAGATTGAAAAAATGACAAACAATTTGAACCTTTGGTCGAAAATCTAGTACAGCTTGTATCAAACCTTAAAGATAGTATCCTAGCTGCATTCTCCTCAAGATTTTCCTCTTCATCTTCTTGCAAATCATCACATATTTTACAACTTGAAACCAAAGGTTCAACCTCCTTCGAAACCTTAGTTGTATCTAAAGCTGAAGTCTTACGTTTCCTATTCTTACTTCGTGACTTTGTCAAAGAAGAATCACCATCATCAATATTTACAAGAGAATAAGATGCACAATCCTCATTCTGCTTAAAATTTTGAATTGAATTTGAATCACTAATCCTATTCGAAATTTGACTCTCAAGTACCTAAAAAGTGAACTTTTAAGGTGAGAATTGGTCAATTCACCTAATGTAAACTTATTCTAAGGTATGTAAACATCCTAACAAGTCTAACTTAGTCTAATGAAGGTAGGAAAGTGGTGAAAAACAAAGAATAAGGTCAAACTCGAAATTTGACTCTTAAGTACCTAAAAAGTGAACTTTCAAGGTGAGAATTGGTCAATTCACGTAATGTAGACTTATTCTAAGGTATGTAAACATTCTAACAAGTCTAACTTAGTCTAATAAAGGTAGGAAAGTGGTGAAAAGCAAAGAATAAGGTCAAACTCGAATTTTGACTCTTAAGTACCCAAAAAGTGAACTTTTAAGGTGAGAATTGGTCAATTCACCTAATGTAGACTTATTCTAAGGTATGTAAACATCCTAACAAGTCTAACTTAGTCTAATGAAGGTAGAAAAGTGGTGAAAAACAAAGAATAAGGTCAAACTCGAAATTTGACTCTTAAGTACCATAAAAAGTGAACTTTTAAAGTGATAATTGGTCAATTCACCTAATGTAGACTTATTCTAAGGTATGTAAACATCCTAACAAGTCTAACTTAGTCTAATAAAGGTAAGAAAGTGGTGAAAAGCAAAGAATAAGGTCAAACTCGAATTTGACTCTTAAGTACCTAAAAAGTGAACTTTTAAGGTGAGAATTGGTCAATTCACCTAATGTAGACTTATTCTAAGGTATGTAAACATCCTAACAAGTCCAACTTAGTCTAATAAAGGTAGGAAAATGGTGAAAAGAAAAGAATAAGGTCAAACTCGAAATTTGACTCTTAAGTACTTAAAAGGTGAACTTTTAAGGTGAGACTTTCACAGGTTAGAGTCGAACATGGGTCAGCTCCTACACCGAATGATGCGAGTAATGTAGATGATGACATCCGTAGGACACAGTGCTGGGTCGATGTCGTTGGTGGGAAGAAAAAGGGACGAGTGTACGGTGCAGGACAACTTGCTACAAACTATACAACATCGAGAGGAGGTACACTAAAGCACCAACCTTCTTCTTCTTCACCTCTTCTGCTGATGAGGCCATCCAGTGCCTGACACAGTTGCTATAGGAACGTGAATAGGAAAACCGTGAATTGAGAGAAGAATGCAATGACTTGAGAACCGAGTTTACAAACTTCAAGTCCCTGGTCATGAGAGCGCTGCCTCAAGCTTCAGACACTACTTCCACCGTCCCTCCGACCCAGCCACGACCCTCCCCGTCACCCGCTGTCCCTCAACAGCCCATATCAGTCCAGCCCACACCAGTCCAGCCATCTGCAGAGGATCAACAGGATGATGAAGATGAAGCTTTTGACTATGTAGAATTTTAGTTTTATTTTATTATTGATCATAGTTGTTAGAACATACTAATGTTAGTACATTTGAATTTTAGTACATCATGATTTTAGTACATTATCTTTTGCTCAACCATGAATGATATTGTTTTATGTTTGAGTGATTAATATTGAACTTTAGTAAGATGATGTTATATATATTTGTATTATTCATTGTCAATGATATTGCGTGATTTTGGGATGCACAATATGCATGTTTGTCTGTGGTTTGAAACTATTATGCAGGTCTGTCTGTGTTGTGAACCATTTTTATGCAGGTATTTGTGGTTGGATAAAAAATACAAATATGACTTTGTATTTTTTTCGAATATTACCGAAAGCTTTTCCGAAGGCTTATGTCCTTCGGAAATTGCCGAAGGCTTTTGTCCTTCGAAAATTACCAAGGGGCTGAAGCCTTCGGTTATTTCTGAAGGACATAAGCCTTCGGTAAAGCCTTAGGTAATTACCGAGGGGCATAAGCCGTCGGTAAATGTTAGTGACAAACATATTACCGATGACTTTTGGACCGTCGGAAAGCTGTCGGTAAAAACAAATTACCGACGGCTTATGACTGTTACCGAGGGATATAGACCGTCGATAAATTATAATTTTTATTATTGAGAAATATTTTTATTGATCTTATCATCATCGACAGTCTCATTCTGCCGCTAAATTTGTCAGTACTTTATACGGTAAATTTCCTATCTAATCTGATGGAGTTTTTATTTTTTACATTTACAGGAGTTGTTGGGTGAAAAGAAGAGAAAAAGGAGGGGAGGAGGAAAACCTTGTTAATGACACCAATGATACGTAGGTGGAGGATGTTGGTGACGATTATGGTGGTTGTCGGAGAGAAAGAATAAGGTGAAAGATGTGGAAGAAGATGAAAAGAAAAAAGGAAAACAAATGGAGGTGGATGAGACTCCAAAAAACTGAAAATGACTTAAAGGTGGTGATGGTGGCATGATGGTCTGATGCCCTTGATGAGGAAAAAGAAGAACAAATAAAGATAAAAGGAGAATAAAAGGAGACCCAATATTTTACCGACGAATATTTATAAACGAACATTTATTGACAAATTTATAATTATCACTACTTACCGACAAATTCTTGGATCCATCGATAGTCCATCAATAAATATAATTTATTGACAAATTGTATCCATGTTAAATTCGATTTGGTCGCACAAAAAGAGAGCAAACTCAGTTTCCCCACTAATGAAGTATAGTGGTCAACCAAGGACCAATCCAAGGACTCAACTATGATTAAGTCTAAAATGTAAAGTTTAATCTTGTATTTATTTTCTAATTACTACTAACTAACAGACAAGGTGGGAAAAGAAATGAAAGAATGAAAAAGAAAAGAATTAAAAACAAACTCTGTTTAAGGAAAGGAAAGGAATAAAGTGTAAGAAAAAAAATTAAAAATTGAAACCTAAGCTAAAAAACAAATCTATGTAAAAGGAAAGAATCTAAACTAAAATGAGAAGTGATGAATGCAACTAAAACTAACCTATGAATGCTAAAAATTAACAAAGCAAGGAAACTAAAATTAAAACTGAATATAGAAATTACTGATGCATGAAAGCAATGAAAATAATTGAGTGACAAAACAATATGGAACTAACATTTAAAACTCAAAGACATTACACTCAGATCAAATACTTTGATTCATTCAGTGCTTTGAATTGCACCCTGACTAAAGGAGACACCTTGGAAAGAAAGGCTCATTGTGGAGTCAATACGATTTCTCTTATTAGAGAAAATAAAGTGCAGTTTCACAATTCAAAACCTAAATCAAACCAAAGTTTTTGATTCTGAAAAGACAACAACAACAGAAAAGAATTCACAATATTTTTCCTTCATTAGACTCATCTCCACTCGAGAAGACATCTCGGTATGTCATGCTCACTGTGGAGTCATGAAATTCCCTAAGGAATTTTAACTGTGTGGAGTCACAGAGTCTAAATCGGATTTTGTACAAAACCAAACACTTGACAGATACTAAAAACAATATTTTCTCTTGTTGAACTCACTCTGACTCGAGAAGACATCTCGGTCATGCACGCTCACTGTGGAGTCGTTTAATTCCAAAAAGGAATTATAATGTGCAGAGTTACGAGTTCAACTCGATTACGAATCAAAACACAAAAGAATGACTCTCACATCATCGATCAAGAACACAGAAACAATGGACAAATCAAAAAAACATAATCACCGAACAGAAACACAGAGAAACATCAATAACGGAAGCATTATTAACAAAAACACGAATATAAGAGAATGTACCGAACACAACGTAAGCGAGAACGCAGAGAACTCGAATCTACTGAAAGCGCAAACCCTAGAACTCACATTTCGCTCTATACCAAAAACTAGAAAATGAAAATAGCAAAGTGTCTCGTCTCTGAGAAATTCTGAAGAAGAAAACTATTTACATTGAAGAACCCCTTTATATAGGGTCAGAATACGAAACAAAGAAAGTAAAAGAACAAGGAAGAAGAGACTTGCTTAGCGACGCTCCTAATCAGACGGTCATCAGCTGTTCCTCGCGAGCTCCACTTCCAGCCATCCGATCCTCTTCATTTTCCCGCCGGTCAGGTCTTCTTCTCCGGGCAGGATCACAAGCTTGGGTCTTCAATTTCTGGGCAAGTGTCTTGGGCACTTCTCTCTTCAGCTCTGCCCTAGCTCTCCAAATGCTCTCTCTCTGCCAAATGAACTGCCAAAGCCAAGACCCCCCAAGGCAACCTCAAGTTGAAACTCACCGTTTCATTAAAGGAGAGTTGGCCCAATCTATTATCAGCTTCTGCCGGCCCAATTCCAGTAGCAGACCAAGTATGACAGCAGCGCCACTCTCTATTAAGCACACCGTTTCACTAAGGAGCAAGCCCAATTAAATGTGCAATAGTGTTTGCATTTCAATTATTCCGCAGCAACATCTTAAAAAGGGATAGGGCTGAATTTCTTCTGCTCAAATCTGGCCCAATTCAGCACAATTTCTCAGGTGGCAGAAGTGTCCCAATTAACCTGCAGCCAGCCAGAAGTGGCCTAATTGTGTTTCCAGCAACAACCATAAACTCTTCTTCACTTAAGATCAAAGGCCCAAGTCAGTCGTTCCAATACCTTCAGAACAACCAAGTTCTCATGTCCAGGCCCAATCATGCTTCTGCAAAAAAAAAACACAGCCCAATTATCCTATCAGCAAATAAAACAAAAATTTAAACCTATTTAAGCTAGAATAAAGAAAAGAATTTTTATTAAAAGATATTTTTCAAAAATACTAATTTCCTAATTATGAATACAACTAAAAATTACTCCTAAAAAAACAAATTTCAACTACAATTTTACAATTCTAAGGATTTAAATGAAAAATCTAAAATCAACCTAATTCTATACAATTGAAGACTAAAGAACCCTAAGAAAAGATTTTTAACAAAGAAAAATATGCAAAATAAGAGAATTATCAATCCATTAGTAATATACTAATTTTTTGTGATTTTATTTGAAAAATACAATTAAATAGTTGAAAAATATATCAAGTTGTTAATAAATTTTTTATTAATTGTCATTCAAACACTTTTAATTAGTGTCTTTCCATGACATGTATTGTAACATTTGTTGGGGCAAATCGGCAAGTGTATCGAGTCGCACAAGTAATATAAAATGGTAAGACCAAGTATCGTATTCTAGAGGATTTTCAGCGCTGAACAATTGTGTGAAAACATGATTAATCAAGACTTAAAATAAAAGAGATCATGGGTTTGGAGTGCAAAAATAATAAAATAAAATAAAGATGCAATTGATCAATGGCAAAGGAGCACAAAGATGAACGGAGGTTGATTTATATGAGATGGATATGTTGTTGGGGTTAGATTTCATCAAGTTCCCTCTCATGTATATAAGAATTCTTCTTTATGCATTAATGCCAACGTCCCTCACTAAATCACTTAAACTCGATCCCTCGGTAAATAAGTCTGCTGTAATTACCAATTCATACAATTCCTAGCATTCCTGATAAAAAGATGCGAAGATCAAGCAAAAGGTTAAGATGACTAAGACTCATACCCTCATCCTTGAGAAATATAACCCTTAGGAGTAATTCAACAAGAACCTGAATTGAAAGGAACCTCCCGACACTCATGCAATTCATAAATAATGTTATTGTATAAGCAAGAATAAAATAGATGAATTATTCTAACAATTAATTAAAAAGCATATGGAATTAAGAATCAATTCAAATACATGAGAGTTTACAAGGTTACATCATTCCCAAACAACAAATTGAAATTAGTTCCCCATAGACATAGGAGAACTCTTTGAACAATGGAAGAAAGGATGAGAATGGAAGACTAAGAATCGGCTAAGAGTGTATTGTTATGCTCTTCTTTACCAGGGATGCAAAACCTAGAGCCCCAGGGTCCTTTAAATAGTGTTAGATGAGTGCTAGAGCAAAACCCGGTCCAAAAGAATCAAAACAGAGTAGAAACAGGGCCCAGTGCACGCAAACCATCGCTCAAACGTCGAAGGAGGCCGCCCGGGCGAGAATTGACCTTCATGTAAGGCCTGGCCGTTGAAAGTGGCCGCCCAAGCTATGAAGCCCCGTCGATCGGGCAACGAAGGCCACCGCCCGAGTGGCGGACGTCGATTATACTCGCTTAGGCTACGCTGCTGGTCGCCCGGGCTTCGTGTTCTCCTTCCTTTTGGTGCCTTTTTGACCCCTTTTGAGCTCCATCTTCTTGGTTCTTCATCTCTTCTTCCAGTATTACCTCAATCTCTGCCAAAATAAGGGGAATTACTCATAAAATCATTGAAATCAACCTCAACTCTCTTATTCACACATTTTATTGAAAAAGCATGAGTCCAAGCAAGTTTCTAAGTGAAATAACGGTGTTTTAAACCGTTATCAAAATCCCATTTTAATAGTATAATACTACTAAAAAAATGTTACATAGAAGAGATAAAACAATTACATGAAACTAAAGCTTCCACAAGGAGAAGATCTACACCTGTAGAACCATCCAACTTCCCATCTGTTTTACCCTCACCTCTTGCTGGCGCAACTGAAAAGAACAACTCCCTATGCTCACAACATTTAGGTGATCGATCATCGCAAAAGATAAAACAACACATAGACAGACAACACCAAAAGCAATGGTAAGCTAAAGTATCAAAAGAATATACATGTCTAATAACAAACATATCTATATTATAAATCAAGCAACACAGAGATAATTCCTTCAACTTTGAAACTTTTACTATCCACATACACGCATTGATGCCAAACTCATGGGGAACTCCACACTAGATTTTACTGGTTTCACAATTTCAACAAGTATTAAATGACTTAAAAATTGTCCCGAAACCTCTGTTTTCTTCATCCAATCAGTTTTACAACAAAATAACTATCAAAAAATCTCTTCTTACTAAAAATAAAGACTTACAACCCAACCCAAACCATTTCTTCTGAACATAACAACTCACTTGATACTACTAAGAATTCAACAACAACATTCATAACCAGAATCAGTTCTAAACAAAATCAACAAGACATATTAACATCATTTAACCAACAACATTTCGAAAACACTCCAAACTTAATAACAACCATTTTTAACATAACTATCAACATGCATCAGTTTTATAAACTATAAAATATTCTTTCATATTCAATAACTACATTATAAATTAACTTAGCTTCTCTCACCTCTTAAAACTCCAACTAGCTCTAGAGAATCTTACTCTGCTTCCTCAATTCAATGAGACCAAACAACACTTACAAACCATAAAAACATGATCATGATATACCATTAGAACCATTGATCAGTAGAGAACCTAAGAGAAAGCTTAGACCATACATGCGACAAAGAGAAACCTCACATGCATTGAAGAACGTGAAGCTAGAGAAAGGATAGAAAATTGGCTTACTCTATTTGAGAAACTGATCGGGTAGAGTTAAAGATCTCACCGCGAGGATCACACAAACGGTGTTTGATCTTCAAACAGAAGAACAGAGTGCAAGAACCCTTAGAGAGAAGACACATAACTCTAGAAAAAATGTTTCTAGAGAGATTGCGTGTTTTAAAATAATAAAATTCGTTTATAATAATTTCTTTTATATTAAAACCTTTTAAGATTAAAATAATAGAATCTCATTATTTTTAATTCACTACCACCTCTAAAATACAATTTTCTAGGTATTCACATTTATATGATCATACATAACTTATTCACTTAGATAGAAACAGGTTTAAACTTTAATATTAAAGTTTCTAATATCTTAGATAGTTTTACCACAAAGATCTACGTTAAGCATTTAGTTCAGATATTTAGAATGACCAATGATTAGATCTATATGTCTAGAGTTGAATCTATTAATTGTTTTATCTATTCTAGGTTCTAACATTGTATCTAATAATCATATACCCATAAATATGCAATCAATAAATTATCATGCAGTTAAGAACCAGAATGGAACTCAAGAATAATGTAGAAAAAAAAAATAATGAATAGTAGAAATCACAAAGAGTTAATATACATTACATCCAATCCCGTTAGTAAGGGAATTAGTTAGTTCTATACATTCAAACACTAGAAAAAAATAATGATGAATTCCTTCAAAATAAGTCTCTATTTTCTCTCCATTTTAGATTAAGTTCCCTCTCTCCAAAAGGATTTAATTTTAACTGTGTAAAGTCTTTAATTTATAAATTTTTCAAAACACACAACTTATTAGGTTGGACCCGAAATTTGTACTTGAAATATTGATAATTAATTTTATTGATATAGACTTTAATCTTTTGTAATTTTTACTTTTGTGCAAAATTATAAACCAATTACTTATCTTTTTCAAATTTATCTATAAAATCTTATTTATCTAAATAGTTAATAATCAAAATATCAATAAAAGATGAATTACTCATTTTTTTCTAAATTTATCTATAAAATTATAATTATTTAAACAGATAATAGTCAAAATTCCAATAAAAAATAAATTACTTATTTATTCTAAAATTATTTAATAAATCTTTAATTATTTAAAAAGATAATAAAAAATACCAATAAAAATTAAAAATAAAAAAACATGATAATACCAATTATCACGTGATCTCCGTTTCTATTCACCTAATAAAACAAAAATTAAACACTTCTAACTCTCTCACACTTAATCCTCCTAGAATTTCCCTATCTTAGAAACTAAATAACCTTTCATTTATTTTCTTTCTCTAAGATTTATTTACATACTTATTTATGACCTGTACATGATGTAATAAACTTCTCCCTTTGGAAAAGTAGCTAGCTATTTTCACTAATAGCTCCATTTTTTCAGACATTTTTGCTATCACTTGACCCTTACATCATATTAAGAATATTGGTCCGTGTTCATCTCTAAGTGTCTTCTAGTATACTTTTGGTACAACAGCGATCAGATAGATTTGCCTTGTGCGGAAAATTTATAAATTTATATCCTTTACCTACTGGGAGTCAAATTTAGCAGCAGAAAGTTGTTAATTTCATCCTTGATTTTTGTAAATGTATTCATCTAACTTAGGTTTATTTAGTCTTCCTAATTGAACATGCCCCCAAATATTTTTAAACTTCTCCATAACTCCTGAAGGTTCTTGCACCCAACAACCTTGTATCTACAACCCTCACAATCATATTGTTGTTCCTTTGATTGTAATGTCCCCATCTTTTGCCCACTTAAGTTTATATTTTGTTTTCTATTCAGAGATTCCCTGCACACAGTAACCTGCCAAAACCTCTTACATAATTTCTTTTTCTTCTTGTTCTATATATCCTCCGCAGTTGAGCTTTGTGTCCTTCTTATTCAACTTATTCAATTTCCATATTGATTCTTTATTCTGGTTTTGTATATATATTACCAAAAGGACAATTATTTCACTGCTTCAACTTTCTTTTTAACCCCATCAATTTCTCCTTCGGAATAAGTGTTACTATATCTCCTGAATATTAATTTCCTCTCACCCCTTCCTGATCATATTTTTGAAATTTTTGTCTTCTAACCTACCATATAACATCGTAAGTGGTTTAGGTCCCAATCTTGAAAAGAAAAAAAAATATAAGCGGTATAATATATCTATATTCTATACATATTATGCATATTGGGTGTGTTATGTTAGTATTTTGAGGTTGTGAAAGAAATAATTGATGGAATAGAAAAAAAATCTGAAAATAGTAAAATGTGAAAGTAGTAGTTGGAAGAAGTGTATTTTGTAATTGTTTTAGTTGTGTTAAATGTTGTCTTGTGTTGAGTGTTGTTGTTATACATGAAATGGTATACTTGAGTATTAATTATAGACCCTATTTCACCCATGTGATTATTTTAGGAAACCTTAGCTACAACCACTTATGTAGAATATTCTAGATTTTACTTCCTATCTTATGATTTTCTTCATTTCTAGAAATTGTATGACATTTCAATACATCTATCCTAGAATTTTCTATATTCTTTTAGAATTTGCATTATTCTTTAGTACTTATACTTGATGAAAATTTAGTAACTCCAAACATATCACGTAATAGTTCAAACTTTGATCTTGGTAATGCCACAGTGAAAATATCTGCAATTTGATCTTCTGTCGTGCAGTACTTGAGTTGAATATTCATATTTGTCTTTGCTTATCGATGGAATGATATTTAATTGCTATGTGTTTCATTCTACTATGATGCATTGGAATTTTCATCATTGCAATAGTTGATTGCAGTAGGTATTGAGAATCCAAGTGTGAGTTCAAGTCTCACATTGGATAGAAATGAGAAAGTGAAACACTATATAAAGCTGAAAGATCTATTAATCCATTGGCTTAAGGTTTTGGATAGAGAGTGGTGTCAATTCCTTATATGGTTTGGCTTAGATCTAATTGGTGTTTGTGTCTCCCCGATGAACGTCCTCCTCGATAGACCCTACAATGGTATCAGAGACGATGGTTTGTCTTGGTGACCGGCTCAGACGAGTATAATGATCCCTATACCGAAAGTCTTCCTAGCAAAGGGTATTCAGGTAAGCGTGTCCTGTAAAGATGAACGGCAGTACGAAGAGCTACTCGTGGTTATGGTTAGTTGGGAATGCTTTTGCTGAAGGGGTAGTGTACCAATGTGGAAGTGACTCACCCTTGAGGGGGAGACTATTGAGAATCCAAGTGTGAGTCCAAGTCCCACATTGGATATAAATGAGAAAGTGGAGCACTATATAAAGTTGAAAGACCCATTAACCCATTGTCTTAAGGTTTTGGATAGAGAGTGATACCAATTCTTTATATGACTAGACTCAGATCTCATTGGTGTTTGTGTCTCCCCGATGAACCTCCTCCTCGATAACCCTACAGTAGGTCCACCCTACTTTAGTTGGTTGGTTTTGCAACTGTAGCTTGTTTTGCACTTGTTGTACCTAGTTACATTAAGGGGGATGTGTCTTTTAAAATAGTGAATCTTTCTTTTATAATGTCTTATAAATCTTGGGAGCGAAAGAATGTCTTCATTTTGACACTCCAAAAATTATAATTTTCTGTCGTAAAAATGGATGATGTTTGATTGATAGTGGCCATAGGTTGAGACAGTATTTTGGTAGTAGTATATAGAATGAATTTATAGTTTTTTTTTTAAGTAGTTGAAAATATTTATCCATGCCCAATAGATGATCCAAAGCCACTTTAGTACCATTGTTAATATTTTGATGTTATGAAAGGAATAAATGATGAGATAGAAAAAAATGTAAAGATTGTTGTTATCCTAACCAAATAGTAGTGTATATTGTATTTAAAGACTTCATTTCATCCACATGATTATTCTAAAAAATCCTAACAACAATCACTTATGTAGAATGTTCTAGACTTTATCTCCTAGTCTTTTTTTCATTGTTCTAGAATTTGAATAATATAGTTTAGAATTTTCTATATTTTTTTAAAATTTACATTACATTCTAATGGTATCTCAACAAGTTTCATCTACTTGGGAAACATTTTTTATTAGATAAAATATTACAAAATTTAAGAAAAAAACGAAAAATTGAATAGATCCATTCAAGCCAGTTTTTACACCATCGTTTCACTCATTCTCACCAATTTGTAATAGTGTGACCAATTATTTTACCGGTTAATGTTTGCTTTAGCTTTTTACAGTTATAATGGTCCAAACAATTCTAATGCAGCAGTGATTAATCCAAAGAACGATGAGGTGGGTTCTGCGGGGATAGGGGATGAGGAAGGTGAGGAACATCCAAATCAATGTCAAGCCAAGACATTGTCACAAGACTATAAACGAGAGAAGCCAACATGTATTGTCCCTCTCTTCTAGGTATCTGGGAATTTCAGAACTGCACTGCATTGTTCATTGTAATCTCATCGACTTAAGCATCCAATGAACCACTATATAACATATCTTTATGGATATGGCGTGACAAATTTTAACATTTAAAAACTAATGTAGATTAAGGTTGATAAATACTCAATCATCTTAGATTCAAAAAGCTAAATCAGTTTAAAGACAAAATTAAAAATAATATTTGAAATTGTTTCTGCTAAAGCTAAAAGCTCTACAAAAAAAATATAGGTAAGATTAGTCACACATATGGGTGTACTAGAACAAAGTCCGCAATGGTGGTGACCTGGAGCGCAAGAACTTTGCTATTTGCAAATTGTTTCAAATATTCATCATCTGGTTTTTGATTTTTGTATTCTTAACATCCTGTTCTTAATGTGTTGTAAGATCTAACCCTTTTTGGGATGACTTTTAATTTATGTGTGTTCAATGAGAGATTAATGAATGGGTATGGTTTGGGGTTTGGGACTTTGTATTTGTTGAGTTATGAACAGTTTAGTTATTGAACACTTGCCTTTTCTCTTTGAAAGAATTAGGGCATTCAATAGGAAATAAAGACTTATATGAAATAATTTAATAAATAGTCATAAATGAATCAGATAACCAAATTTCACTTATTATATATAAACATACATATTTTCTTTTTAATCTTAGTTAAGTTTTTGAATTTATTTTATTTTATTTTTAAGCGCTTTGTTGGTGGTGTTTTAAATTTGTGTGAATTTAAAGTGATTTAAAGATGAAATTAGAAAATAGAGATGATATTGAGAAGACAGGATCACATGCCTGCTTTCCGCTAGTGACATAATAAACCTCCAAGCTGAGAGAGAGGAAGAAAAACAAGGGTTTTGGCTTGTACTGAGCTTGGTTTTTCATGCGTTACTAGAGCCTAAGAAACCTATATTCATCTTACCTTGCCATTTGTATGTGCATTTCTGTTTGTTCCTCGCCATGGCTGCCACGTTAATTCATCTGTTGAAACCACAGCTGTGCCCCTCTCACCCTCTTCATAATGACAGTCAAAGATGCCAATTTTCTGCACCCATCCGTTACAAATTGGAAAAAAACACCCACAATTAAGTATCTCTTTCATTCTATTAAATTTCCAAGGCTTCTAGCCAGCTTGTGTGTTCTTTCTGCAAAGCCTGAAAATGAAGCGTTACGCAGCGCCTGCAGCACCACCACCAGTGGAGAACAATGACAAGATCGAGAAACCATTAACATCAGTTTCTCCTCCTCCCAAGCTTGAAAGGAAAAATTCCCTTGAGGATGAACCAAAAACTTTACTTCAGGAGGAAATGGATAATGCCAGGGTTTGATCACTCTCTTTCTTCTAAATTATTATTATAATTTTACTCTGATCTTTCTCTTTACTGTTCCAAGATCCAATTAATTTCTTCCATTTTTTTTCTTTATTCTTAAAATTCTCTTTGCAGGAGGCTGCCCTCAAAATCATCAATTCCCACACCAAGGAGGAAGCTCTGAAAATATTCCTGACGGTAATTGAAATGATTTCTTAGATTTGGTAACAATGATTTACTTTTATTTTAGCAGATCATCAGAACTTTTCCTTTTATGGGATACACCAGATCTATTTACTCTTGTTTTGAGAAGTTTTCTGAATGAAACAGGATCTGTGTAACAAGCACTGTGCTAGTGAATTTTCCGATTCTTAATTAGTTTCTTAAGATTGTTATGCATCAGAAATTACAATTTTTAAATACCGATCCAATTAACTTTTTTCGGATGAAAAAGCAAAATTAAGGTGAAATGTTGGAAGCTAATAATGTGTTCATTGTGTTTGTTTTTTTTTTTTTTTTGGTATTAGGGTTTGGTGCCAGTGGAAACAACCTCAAAGCAGGTGAAAAAGGATGTTGTCGTGTCTGACTGTGATGATTACGAGTGAAACATTGTTCCTCTGGAATATGCTATGAGGGTGCTGCAGATGTTTAATGAGTACTTATTTATGTGTTTTATTTGGTTTAGCGTTGTTGTTATTGTTGTTTAAATTACCAAACAGTTCATTTCCTTCCCTTGAGAATGTTATTTTCCTGTTATTCTGAACTATCTAAATTTAGTTTTTGACCTCTTTGGTTTTGCTTCATGATCTCTATTGCAGTCTTAGATTAAAATTTACCGAGTTCTTCTTCACCAAGCACTAAAGGCTCTTTAATTGTTGATAATATCATAAATGCAGTAAATTCTTCTATGCAGTTTTTTTTAATGCAGTTAATGCAGTAGTATTCGAATTGAAAGTCAAATTTCAAAAATTTATAAATTATTATCATTCCCAAGGGAGTGTAAAATTGCATTAAATAAGGTTTGTGATGAATACAGTGAAAACTAAATCATGAATATGAATATTTGTGGAAAAAGAAACAATAACTTTTTCACTTTTTATATATATAACAATGTATTAGAATTGTTATATATGTGATTAGAAGCGACAGTAGATTTTTTGGAAGTCACTAGTTTTTGATATATAGAAGAAGCACATCTCTTCCAGGATATTGGAATAGTTTGTAATACAAAACTTAATTTATAAGCAATTTAAACTTTTAATTTGTATTTTTAAGTTTCCAATGTCAAAAAAGAATTATCTTTATAATCCTTTGAAAATATAACAGAAGGATAAGTTAGCCTTACAATTACTAATGAAAATATGAATTATTTATTAAGATAATTGGATTGAAAGTAAATAAAATATGACAAAAAAAAATATCTCTTACAAATATTTTGAAACAAATTGATTATTCTTCATTGTCTTATTACATTTACATTATTTTTATGTGTTTGTTTTTAAACCCTATTCTGAAATTAGTTAGGTCCTTATTCATTTTAATTAAATTTAAAGTATGCTGTTTTGTTTTTCAATGTGAGGTGTATCTTTAGAGAGATTTTTGAGTAAGCCAATTGTATATATATATTTTAAACTTTTAAAAGTATTCAGTGTAGCTCCACAACTTACTTCTTATCTCATCCTGAGATTAAATCTTTTATAACAATCATTGTTGTCTATCTTGGAGAAGACTACAAGGATAACAAATTTGGATGATCCTTTGTTAAAAAAATATGATTTGTCATTATAATTGTTAAATTATTGAACATTAAGTTGATTAAGTGGATTTTCCCAAATGTTCTAAAGAAAAAAATAAACTCAAAAATAAAAATAATCCACATATAAGTTAATTGGTACAAATTTTCTTATATAGTTTTCTTAAAATTCTATTTTAAACGCGTGAATAAAACACATTTTAATTTACAATACGTTTTATATGTTCTGCGCATGATTGGTGATGATTAGATAGTTCACCATGAACATAAGAACTATATTTGATAATATTTATATTGAGATTGAAATTAAGTCATATTCATTTTAAAGATTATTTGATGAGGTTTTAATTGACTTTTTTTTTTGAGTTATATTATGCCACTTTACTTCTACATCCTTTACTATATTTTTACTTTACATAAGATATAAGATATAATGCACTCTTTTGTAATGTGAATTTTTATTTCAAAAATTTAATGTTGGTTAGAGATATTGTTTAGCTGAATAACTCAAAATGAGATTTATCTTATGTAACCCGATTGCTAAAATGTATTAGCCTCAAGGTTGATAGAAATATAATTTAAGTGATATATTATTACAATATTTTCTGTAATACAAGGTTTAGAATATCCCAAATATTCTATTTATAATATAACTCCCACAATTTTTAAGACATTTTTACAATAAATTTTTATAAGTATCACACTTTAATTAATTTTTATTTAATAACTGACAGAAACTGTATTATTTTATTTTTATTATCAAAGGTCTTGAACTTTCTACTACTATGCTAGCATAGTGTAATGATAAAGTCTTAAACTTAATTTGAGTAGGACTCTTATAATGAAGATGTGTTTTTACTTAAAATTATAGTATAGTACATTAAAATAAAAAAAAATAAAAACAAATAGTAAGTACTTGAGTGAGTATTAGACTCAAAAGATCAAGAGCATTTTCATTACCATTACCGGAGTGATTCTAACTGTTTTAGTTTAATTTTATTAAGTTTTAGGCTTAATATTTTTATTGGTCCTCTAATTTGTATATCATCTTACTTTGATCCTCAAGTTTCTAAGTGTCAATTGAGTCATACTATTTGTGAAAATAAACACATTGTACCTCATCTATTAAGTGCACAGACGGCGTTAAATAATATCCACGTGTTGGAGTGAGAATTTGTTGATGTGTTATTTCTTTTTACGTGTTTTGTTTTCATTAAAAGAAGCATTGATGATGTGACATCAGAATTGGATTTAGGATTAAATGGGATCAGAAATTAAAAATTGAGATTTAGGGTTGTGGAATTGAATTCAGAAATTAGAATGGTTATAGTAGCAAACAGAATTGATGAGAAGTGAGACATTTGGTTCAATAGATTTAAAGATGCATAAAATCTGGAATTGAAGTAGTATAACCAAATCGATTCAGGTCGCTCAAAAAGACATTCTGAGAAGTGAGGCATTTCATATACATACAGGGGAATTCTCAATTACAGCATAAGTAAATGACAAGTTTCTTTGTATATTGATGGTTAGCTCCCTAATAAAAGAGCTCAAATAAAATCAATGTATCATCATTCATCACTCTTTCCTCATTCTTCCGGCCCTGACATATTTTAAACATCCAAAAGATATGTAAGCTTGAAATGTCCATCTCCACACAACAACAACAAAGGAGGCATTCCAACCTTGGTTTCAATCAATGATTAAGCCAACAATAAAGAAGAGCACCATTTTCTTCGTCTCACCGGTGCTGTCTGCTGGTATTCAAAGGAGAGGCCCTCATGCTCTTGGATTGTGTGTATGTGATGTGTGGAGTTCCATCTTTCTTCTTCCGTCTCCCTTGTTGAGACAAGCGAGAGTGATAAGACAAAATTGCAAGGTCATTAAGCCCCTGCAATGGAGTCAGCGCTTTCACAACTTCATCCATGTTGGGGTGAGATTTAGGGTCTCTGCTGAGGCAGCTATAAATTTCAATTCTCAATTTCAATTCCACAATCCTAAATCCCAATTTTGATACCACATCACCAATGTTTCTTTTAATGAAAACAAGACACGTAAAAAAAAAAAAACATATCAACAAATTCTCACTCTAACACGTGGACATCACTTAACACCGTCTGCTACTACTTAACGGATGAGGTACAATATGTCCATTTTCATAAATATTATGACTCAATTGAGACACTTAAAAACTTGAGTACTAAATTAAGATTGATATACAAATTAGAGGACCAATGAAAGTATTAAGAGTAAGTTTTACTATGTTACATAAGTTTTAAAAGTTTTTTTTGTAATTTATCCTAATAAGTAAGTTTTTAAAGCACATTTTTATTAATATTTGATTTAGTTATCTTTTACAGTACATATGTTCATGCAGAATTCAAAACTGAAAATCATAATTAATAATATTAAAAAACATTTAATGTAAAAATGATTAATTAGTTTTCTAAATTTTATTATTTGAAAGCGAAACGTCAAATACATCATTAAAGGAAGAGCAATTAACTTTTTATGTTTGGCATGATGATAGCGTGAAGAGAAAGTAATTATATATAAAACGGACAAAACATTAATTTGTCAGAGGAACGGGTGCTGAAGTTTGTTTGGGTGTGTCAGATGGAATTTGGCTTACATTAGCATAACCCTTCCAGAAAATAAAATAAATTGGTATCGGAATACACAATTTCTGTGCGTAAAATACAAATTGGTGGACCTGCAAAAGTTAAATATATTTATCTATTTATTTTTTAAGCATGGTGACCTGGCTAGGTATAAGCACAGGATTACATGCAGGTACAGTTCAACGTGAGCAACGCTGGTTCGTCTGCCTGAGCTTTAACAGCTAAGCTAAGCTAAGCTACAGTTATCAGTTATCTGATATTCAGGGTGCCAAAAGAAGATACTCAGAAGACAAAGTACACCATCGATGACGGTTACTCTTCACCTTACTATATGACAGTCTTTCTTTGTTTTCCTAGGGTCTCCCCTCTTTACACCTCACCGCTTCACGCGTTATTTCTTGTTTTTATGCAATTAATAATTCATTCAATGCTTTCAATCATAATTATTATTTTCCTTTTTTATTTTATTTTTTTATTATATAATTTATTAGTATTCCACACCAGCATTTCTTCTTAGACATATAGGCTGATAACATAGCTTATTTTTACAAGCCATAGCTTTAACGTTACTATTTTTTTGAAACCTGGGACATCGTGAAACCGCTATTCATATGTGTCGATTCCACTGCAAATTGTTGAAGTCTGATAAAGTCATCTGCTGTAACGAATATGCACTAAACTGAACGGAAGCTGGCCAAACTATATATATATATATATAACTCGTCCTAGTTCTTATATACACTTCATTCTCTGTATCATTGTTGTCAAAATTTTCTTCAAACGTTTTCTTTAAAGAAATTCATCAATGGTATTAGACAGACGACCAGCAAGGTTTAAAAAGCCAGATTTCATGCAGGTCAAGCCAATTAGTCAAGAAAAGCTGGATGTGTTAAGGGTAAGGATGTAAAATAAAATAGTTTGATATCTTTTTTCTTGGTTATGATTTATATATAAATTCAAACTTTTTTTTTTTTTTTTCATGATGAACCATAGGCTGCCGCTGCTCGTGTTTATGTTAACGAGCAAAATGCTGCAGAAAAATTCTCGGTAAGTGTTTCAATAAGTAAAAAGTGAAATGCTTTTGATTGGAGAAACTTCAACTGGACAATTTTATTTTAATTTTTATTAATATGTGATTTCAGGGAGCGAATAGGGTAGGTGTTTCTGAATCCGAAAACGTGAGGGAGGAAGATAATGACAATGGAGTGCAACTGCTCGCAGCAGTTGCCTCTGAACTGAAGAGGACCGATGATAAAAAAGTGGAACAAGGTGTGATAAAAATATATCCTGATATGTCAAGATGATATTGTCAAATAAAATAAAATCAATTAGTGTTAGAGGGAATGCTAAATTTTAAACATAGGGTGTGATTGATATATATGTCTGGTAGAGGGATTCTGTATATTTTAGCCTTGCTGTGGATTGATATTTCAAATTTTCTCTTTCTCAACTTGTTTCTTTCCTTCTTAATATTTTTTCTTGGTGGTTAGATCATTCAAAGTTATCCATGACTTGTTTTGATTAAACAACATTTATTATATATGTTTTGTTCCATAAATAAATCTAATGATTTAAACATTGTTGTTTTTTTTTTATCATTTCTTAAGAGAAAAAGAAGGTGAAGATAGAAAAAATTATCTTACTTGTTTTGTTAAATAATCTGTATTGTTATTTGATCTCATCATTACTGTTCCAGTTCTTCAATTAATACACAGCTATGTACATAATATATGCAATTATACAATATTATAAATACTCTATCATTTTGCAATTATACAAACTTTAGAAGCTGCAAATAATTTGTTAAAATATATTTATTGTCTTTATTACACTACGTTTTATTTTAGTCTAAGTATTTAACATATCTTACCTAATAAACATTCTGAATTGGCAAAATTAAATCAACTTGGTAATGTTTCTATAAAAAAAAATATAAATTTAAACTAAAATATATTTTTGAAATGAATAATAACATTATAAATATATCATAATGTTATGAAATATTGTGGGAGAGAACCTTTTCATATTGCAATTGTCCTTTATCATTCATCCAACATACAAAAAGTATGATATCTCCCATGAATCTTCTTCATACTTGAGAAGGATAGAGATCACTTCATTTAGTTGAATAATGATAACTTTGAGATATTATAATTAGAGAAAGAAAAATTTATAACCATTATTTTGTAAATTGTGTGTAACATCACAGTTTAATGTGACTTCAAAAGTTTGACTATTATAATAAATATTTTTTCAAGCTCAAACTAAATGCATATGTTGTCTTTGTGACTTTCAAATTCTTGGTTTTCACTTTTATATAGGTAGGGTATTATCTATTAAGAATTTTTTTAGTAAATAATGTACTGATTTCATGTAAAACTTTTAACAAGTGTTGTATTTAATTAAATTGATGCAAATTTCACAATAGTTATAATCTATTTAAAAATTATAATGAAGATTTAAAAAAAATAATGTTAACATGATCTACTTAAGAGTTAAATTTATAAAATTTATTTTAATTTGAAAAGTAAATACTGCTGTAACTGAAATAACAATTATAAAAAGTAGTGAGATTGAATTGACTTATTGTTTTCTACTATTTTCTTTTGATTAAATATATATTCATTTAGTTATTCAATATCATTCAAAGTTTAAGATCCTTCTAAATCTCAAATCTATTAAAGTCTAAAGATTTAATTATAACATCTGAATCTTAAAATCATCATAATACATTTTTTACTTTAAACTCAAAATTTGATGCAGTTAATATATTTAAATTTATCTCTAATGTTAAAACATATTAGATGATCTGATTCAACCCCATATTTAAAATTTGTTTTCTAATCTTAATCTAAATCAGTTAAATAAGACAACTGGTAAATTCATTTAAATATATATAATCAAATCGATAATACTGATTTAAATTATGTAATATTTATGTATATAAAAAACTATATAAATTTAAAAAAGTTATATTCAATCTTAATACAATAAATTTCCCACTCAAAGTAATGATGGTTTTTCCTTTTACACTATAATGAATTTGAGGGCAAATGAGTGAACTTCGAATATTCTTTCAAGTTGATTTAAAGTTCATTCCTTTTCCAAATATCTCCCAAAATGCCAGGCACACAAAAAGATAGAACTCGTTATCTTTTGGGATCAAATGTTTTATATTTTTATAATTTTTTTCTAGAGTGAATCCTATGCTTAAGCTGAAGGAAGAAAGGTAATTTGTTTTTAAACAATATTTGCTTTAACTGAAATTGACCTCTAGATTTTAGCTAAACTATGCATTTTTGCATGAGCCAATTCTTCTCTTTCTTCTGTTTTTTCATTCTTTTCAAATGTTATTGTTCTTTTTATTGATTGACTGATTTCTCTTAAATATTGTTAGTTGTAAGAAAAATCATTCTAAATCTTAGAAGAATTGTAATTAGAATTTAAAAGAACTGAAGTTACTAAATAGCTCATAGCAACCTAAATTTCATTAATTTTTTACCTTAACATTATTTTTTCAATTATATTTCTATAATACGAAACAGTATGTTGAACTGACCGTTTGTTAGAATTGACCACCATTATGTTTCCAGGTTTGTAAGGTTGAAGGGAGGTTCTACAACTTATAATTTAATGTATTCCTTTTAAAAATTTAATATTGAGTCTTAATTTATATGAATAAAATTATTGATTGAGATTGTTTCAACTTTAAAATCTAATTGTATATATTCTATTATCCATGTTTGCAGTTAGGTGAACTTTCAAGATTTTGATTATACAATGTAACATTCTAATTCTGGATTGGCTTGATGGAAGTTCTATAATAAGGTAGATTTCTGTGTCCCAATCTATGTTATCCTTATGCTTATACTCTATATATTGGTTTTTGGACTGAATTCGTTCCCAATATCCTACATGTGAGAATATATAGAATTAAAGTAAAATATTAATAAAGTAATTATCAATAACAAAAAAAATATTATAATAAAGTAAACAACAGAGAGACTTGCAACACAAACTTTGTTTGGCTTAAAATATTATTGGTGGAAACAGATCTAATAAAGACAACGCTAAAAACATAGTTACAGAAGATCAACAGGGAAAATAAATAAATAAATAATATTTTCAAAATATGCTATCTACCACTAAAGTTTGTGTATGCTTTTTTTTTTCTTGATTAATTACAAATTAAACGTTTAGTGAGTAAACTCTCATCCACTATTACAATGTTACAAGATATTTAGTTGACAATATATATAAAAGACATTGTAAGAACAAAGCATATATTTTTTGATCAAATGGGTATATATATATTATTAATCCATAGAACACCTTATCTTTTGTTAGTTATTCACTAAAAAGTACACAACATTATTTCTTAGATGGTTAAGGCATTTAACACTACATTAGTTTACATTGATATTGCTTTATATACTCATATTTTGTATGTATGATAATAGCTATGATGAAATTTATTTCAGAAGAAAATTAAAAAAAAGTAATAATGGAAGAAACATTTACAACACTTATAAAAATGAAATTATACTGGTTTGAACTAAAACTAGTTTATGAAATAGAAGCTTCCGCCATTAAGGAGGGGAAAAGAAAATTGGTATGTTTGAGAGATAAAAACTGTTAAGATAGGCAAATTTTAGCTAGTTTAGCACCAATTAGGTTGAAAATCAAGGTAGAAAATCTGAGCAACAAAAGAAGAGCATCTAAATATCTAATACATGTTTAGATATGAGAAAAGAGATATGAAAATAAATAAATATAATAGAGAACTTAAAGAGGAAAGATAAGATATACAATTAAATTTTTTTTTTCATTTAAAGGTATGAATTTTAATAACTGAGATTATATTAATTATCTATTAATATATATAATTTTTCAAATGTTATTTATTTATTTTCTATTCGTATCTATCACTTGTTATTTCTCATTATTTATTTTATTTCTGATCAATTAAAACTTTTTATAACTATATCTATATGGTTCCTCTTGGCATTTCTTAATTTACAGAAAAATAAACATTTCTTCCTCCAACACAGAGACAACATAGTAAGAAGCTTTTGTACTCCGGTACTATGGCATGCAACAGACGGCTGCCTCCTTCTCCTCTAGGAAGGAACAGTTCTCTTCCCCAACCTCACCACAGGGAAGAAAATCGTCACACAAAGGTAAATGCATAAGCTAATTGATCCTATTTTTCATTTCTAAAAAATCATTGCTGCTTGCATCTTAACTTTTGTAATTGCATGCTTCTAATTCAGTATAAGTCTGTTTCAATGACTCATTTGAAATTAATCTACACAAATAGAATCTTACTGACACTGATTATTTTTGAACAGTATATTTGTCATGTGTATCTAGTTTTTTGCTATTCATCTGGAGATATTTATTATATTATGGCAAATCTTTGTTCCCGTAAGAGTCACAGCAGAATTTAATTAATTAACAGAGAGATATGACCAAGTTTTGCCTTTTCCCCCTTTTTGGTAAGAAATTTTAGCTTGTAATTGTTCATGGTTGTTGCAGGAAGAAAAGCCTTCTGAGGCAAAAATTGAAAACCCAGAGAAAGCACGTGGTACTGATGGTGGAGTCAATAAGAGAAAGACAATGTGAGTAGCAGTATTTGCATCAGTCTAATGGAGTATGAACATGTATTTGTTTAGCAGATTGCTGTTAAGAAGCTACTTTTGTGACTATTGAGTTTTGGTTTTCAATTAAGAAAATGTAATGCATGTTAGGAAAATCCTAATACCTGAATCATCGATGAATAAGTACTGCTAATGAAGTATAATCTTTAATGAGACAGTTGATGAATTTTATAAATTTGGGAACATACAAAGACTGATTTATCTCATCTTTAGATTCACTAAAATTAATTTTATAAAATGTTTTTCAATATTTTTCTTACTGAAACTCTATAAGATACCAAGTATAAATATTTACTGAAGAGAGAAATTCATTAATGTATTGAGCAGACGACGACCAAGGTCTAAAAGGCCATATTTATTGCAGACCAAACCTTGGCAAGAAAAAATGAAAGTGTTAAAGGTAAGGGTATGAATTATGACAAAGTTTCTTGAATTGATTTATTTCATTAATTATGATATTTAGATTGGTACTTCTTTTTTCTTGTCCCTGATAATTCACAGGCTGCTGCTGCCTGTGTTTATATAAACAAGCAAACTCCTGAAAAAAATTCATGTGTAAGTGTTTCACAACTAACTATAACAGGCTTTGTTTTTGATTGGAAAAGTTTAAGTTAAAGTAGTGGTTTCAGGAAGAGAATGCAGGTGCTACTTCTGGATGTGCAAATGCGAAGGACTTTGAAACAGATTGTGACAACGTTGGAGTTCATCTTCTGGCAGAAGTTGCCACTGGAATGAGTTTGGGAGTGGAAGAAAAGGAGGAACGTGGTATGAAAAAAACCAAACTCAGAGATCTATGTGATCTTTGAGAATTATGAGAACAATCTGCAGAACAATGCTTGATACAGTACTCAATGTTCTCTAATAGTTTAGACCTCTTAGTCCTATAGCTAGGATGAAAGCAATAAAGAAAGAGGTGAAAAAAAAATTATATATATGATTTGCATATGTACTGAACCATCTTTTCATATTTATACAAATAAAGAATTCTATGTATCTTATAATTCTCAATCTCACTAAAATAACAAACTACTCCTTAGAAATGAGAATTTATGTGGATATTAGTCTGATATGTGTGATAATTCATTTTTCACCTTTTGTTATTAGACAACATTCTTCTCTATCTTGAGACAAAGGTTTCCTAACATTCTAAGTGGGTCGGATACCACTGTTTAAAGTGAAACAACTTCCCTACCAGTTAATCCATACATGCAGTGGCAATAAAATTTTTAATAAAATAATTAGCAATAAAAAATATTAATAAAACAATTATTGACTAATATAACAAACTTATGTCATTATTGAAAACACTCTTAGTGTAACAGTGGACCATTCAGATACAAGTTATAAACTTTATTTTGTGAGTGTTTTTTAACTTTCAATATAGATTTTTTTTTTATCAAGAAAAAAAAAACTTTCAAAAATTTTCAAAACCCTTTTCTAGTTTTGTGTTCAAACATACTCAGCCACATGAAAAACAGACTAGGTTTTCCTAAGAGAAAAAAAGAAAAAAAGGTATCTGACATGTATTCTTTCACTGTATACTTGCGTAGCTATCAGTGTGGATTTTGGACTGGCGTACTCTTTCTTGTTAACACAACCAAGCTAATATATATCTTTATTGGCTAAGTGAACATTTTTGAAGACATGAAATTGCTGTACAGTACAGCATGAGATGGATAGGGTTTGATGCCTTTTCAAAGTTCAGCTCTTAGACTTATATGCATAGCATTTGATGATTTGTTGTTTTTGTGGCCATTCATGTTTATTTTTTCTATATTTGTCTTCTACAGCACCTGCAGATTGATGCTCTTTCTGTGTCTTTTTAAATCTATTCAGTCATCTTTACTTTTAAGTACACATTATGCTTAAACCAAAGACAATTTTATTTATTATAAAATCTTTCCTTATCCAAAAAATGTGTAACAATGACTTTCTTCTGTAATGATATCTTTTTGCTCACAAAACTGCATCCTAGATCCTTTACAATCTTCCTTACCAAAAATGTTTATCATTTGTAATTTCTTTGACCTACTGATAGTAAGTTATCAAGTTACTATGCTATATATATATATCTATAAGTTATTTTAATTGACTATATAAAAGACATTATTGCCAGAAACTTGAACTTGATGAATAAATGCTTTTTTTCTATAAAATGGCAATTTATATAACATAATATTATACATCTTACATCTAACTGCACATAAACTTTTCTTAAAATATAGTGGGTGAAAAGTTTTATATGCATTTATCTCTGAATATAATATAATAATCAAATATAAAAAAATAAGTTAATTTATAAAATCTCTTTCTTGATTCTCCAAGATTAACTTTTTAAAAGTAGATTATTTAAAGTTAATTTATTTCTTTTGTTTACTGATAACATGTTTAGTTAATAAGTTTAACTCTGCTCTGATTTGCACTACATCAGCTTATTTTACATAAACATTATATATACACTTCAAACTTCTGTCATAAAAAATGTATTTGAAAGTAACAATAATGAAATCTATCTTATATTGGAAAAGAAGAAAATAGAGGAATGGAAGAGAAATTTACAGCATAAAATAATGGTTTATATGTGGTCTGATATAAAATCACAGAAAGCTTCCCTCATTAAGGATAACACTGATGCAAAAGTTGAATGCAAAGATGAATAAAAGAAGATGCTAAGGATATGTGTTTGGACCGAGGCAAGAGAATTTGAAAAAAAGAAATAGAGAAATAAAGAGGAAAGAGAGAAGGAAGTTATACTTTTTAAACTTATTTTAAAAAATTAATGACAATGTTACACGTGTTAGGGCTTTCTCTGTCTCTCTGGTTAACAGTAACAAATTTGAATCTATACAATCTCAAGAAATATTTTTAAGTCTTCATTTTTTTCCCTCTTTCTTACTGGGTATATTAACCCTAAAAGAAATACTCAAATAATCCAAGACCACCGCCTCACAATAATTCCAACCTTGTTTTTTCACCTAATATTTATTTATATTTTAAAAATTTATAAAAATAAATATTAAATCTGTTGTCCCATATAGGTTAAATTGGATCCTATGCATCATAATCACCTAACATTTCTTTAAAAGAATGGACCAGATGATGTTGACAATTATTCTTGTAATTTTTTCGGGTAAGAAAACTTTTTATTGTACACTACTCAAAGCTTCTTATCACTCCTATTTATGATTCTCTTACATATTTATTATAAATAAGAAGCGAACACGTATTTTACTTCCAACACACCTCTTGCAAAGCCCTCTACTATGGCATGCAACCATCCCCCTCCTCCTCCTCTTCAAAGACAACCTCTTCCTACTGTGCCTGAAACTCCAGATATCGAAGAGAGACATCTCAAAAGGGTAGATGAATATGTTAATTTTCTGAAATTTTCATTTTTAAAAGTTTCTGATTTTGTTTTGGCTTCTGAAATTTGATGTAATTGCATGCATTTGAGTAAGTCATGTTATATCTGATTCCAGCTATATATACACTCCTCTCTGTACTAACTTCATGTTAATTTCTCTGTACAGGATGTTACTGAGACTGATGTTGAACCAAAATTCAATTTTCCTGCCGTCAATGTAAGTTTACACCTTGGTCTGTCTATCTCTGTAGCCGTATCTATATTTTCATGACTCATTTTTAGAATTTTTTTTTTATATATTTAGGTTGATAAAGAGGAAAAGACTCTTAATGTTGCTGCTGTAAGTGTTCTTCTGAGGAATAACTTTATTTTTGTTTGTTAAGAGTGACGACAGAATCTAATTAAGAATTTTGGCTTTTTCCCCTTTAGTAAAAACTTTGACATGTTTTTTCTCGTTTTTTCCAGGAAATGAAGAAGCCTGCTGAAGTTATAAAGGTGAACCCAAGGAAGCGCAAGGCAGTGGGAGATGGTCGATGAGGTATAAGAAGGAGAAAAAGATGAGTAGCAGTGTACACCATATTTATAATAATTAGTGTTATGGACATGCATTAGCATGTTAAATAACTGTAAATTACCATTAAATAAATGCTACTCTTGTTTCGATTCAGAACCTTGGGGATCTAGTTTCAATTTCTTTTCAAATGTATCAATTTTCTGTTAAGAAAATTCTAAAACCAGTATTATAATAATCAAAAGTTACAACTGTTCATCTACTGTGTGTGTTTCATGTCAGATAAATACAATCAGAGAGGGATATTGGGGATTTGTTCCAAGACACATTGGATTTTTGACAAATTTAAACTATTTTCAATTTTTTTTTATGGATACTTAAGAGTAAATGATGACAAAGTGCAGAGGATTGAGAACAGCTGAGCTGTTATGTAAGGAAACACTACTCTAAACTTTGGATGATCTGTGGTAATGTTTGTTAGAAAACCAATTTAGTAAATTGCATATGAAGGATACTTTTGTTCAAATATATTTATATTTAAAACTTCTAGATCTAACTTTTTCTTGAGGAAGTGATATTTCATATTAGTCTTGTCTCAAATAGTGTGAAATCTGTTCATATGAATCAGCGATGTAATAAGCCAGAATAACTATCAAAAGTGTTGAGCCAAGTCTAATCAAGATCTGACTTGTTTATAAAAGTCACATTGAAAAGCCTTTTAAAAAACATATTAAATTTAAGCTTTTGAAAACATTAAACCATTCTATCTCTCAATATCTGTGTGTACCTCTCTTTCACTTCTATATTAAAAGTTTCTAGTGGTATGTTGTGTTTTTGGAATGTTAAAAGAGGCCAAAACTTGCACAAAGTGCATTTATGCAGGTTTCAAGATCCTTGAATAACATACTTTATATTTGGATCAAAGATAAAGTTTCCTTATTACATTTACAAAACTTCATTTAACATCCAAATACCACTGGTAAATACACGAGGATACTGTAGGTGAAAACGGAAATATTATAGATTGTCTATCACTTTTTTTTTAATCTTGTTCACTCCTTGTGAAAGGAGAAGGATTGAATATAGTGAATATGTACTGATTGTGCAAGTTAAATGGGAAGAGAAAAATGTCAGAAGAGCTAAATCAAATCAAAATAGGGAAGAGTAAAGTATGCATGCTAGGCGAGTTCAACATTGTGAGAAATTCCGAGGAGACAAAAGCTACGAGCATAGTTGGAAATAGAAGGTTATAAGAGTTCATTATACATAAATGATTATTAATATATCTTTAATGAGTCGAAACTATACATGGAATAAAATGAATGAATCTACCAAAACTAGACTAGATAGGATATTACTTTCAGTTATAGTAATAAAAGAAAATTGCAGTTTTAGAAAAATTGAATGAATGTTTGTAATTTTTATTAGAAAAGTTGCATTTAGAGTAATGATTTACCAAAAGTCACTTTAAATTTCTTATGTGTGCTTTTATTTAAATTTTTACTTTTATTTGTAATTTTTCTTATTGCGTGATTCTCAATGGTGATATCAAAGTTGAGGTTCTAATCTAAGGCGGAAGGAAAACAATATAACACGTTGACTAAAGTCAACATTATGTGTTTCACTTCTTAGAAAGAGGTTAGTATTGTATTTGATGGATGTGATATTGATGATTGATTCTCTTTAAATATTAGCGAGTTACGAGGAACAATGGTGTAGAAGTTACTAATAATGAATACGATATACAAGGTGGAAGGGGTTGATGAGAAAAAAAAATTGTCGTTGTCAATGAGTTTATGTAGATCACTAGTGAAAATAACAGTTCAAGGATTTATTGGTAATGTGTGTCAAATGTTTGCTCTAGAACATGTGAGACTTTTGGTGAAGGGAGGACCAAAAGAAAAATATTATAAAAATGAAAAATTGATTTGAAAGGTAATACCATAACAATTACAATGATTTATACCTTTTATCAATCTAACTGTACAATGATTTTGCTAGAAAAATGGATCATAAAGTTTGTAGTTTTTGTCAACAAAATTGCATCTTAAGTAATAATACTTTCATTTGTGGGTGTGCTTTTGCTTAAAGAGATTACTTTCCTATCATTAACACACAAAAAAACTTCCATTTGTTGTAGCTCAAACTTAATTGCTTAACATAAATTTACTGACTATTGCGTTTATAAGAGTTGAATATAACGAAAAAGTGTATATGAGATTAATCTCTCTAGAATTCTCTATTTATAATAGAAGAAATATGGATTAAGCCCAAAATACAAATAAAAAATAATAATAAAAAAATTAAATATAAAATAAAGATAATATATCTAACACTCCTCTTCAAACTGATATGTACCTGTATACCAAGCTTGTTACTAATATAATAAGAAAAAAATACAAGCTTTTGCAATAGACATGAATCCACGCAGAAGGTAAAAGATCATTTAATTAACTGATATAAAATTAGCCCCGTATAGAATACTTCTTTCCTGTAAAAGCTTGAAATTTCGACTCTTCGTTCTCTTTAGGTGGCTCTGGTTTTGGCTCTTTCGCCTTTCCTGTCTCTTTAGAACGGTTTGCATTTGACCTAAACACAAGCTTGCCCTGAGATTGATGAGCATTACTTTGTGAGCTAGAAGTTGTAGAAGACTGCGAATTGACATTTGGAACATCAGGTTTCTTGTCCTTTGACCTTGAGGAAGAAGAAACTGGAGGAGGCTGATACTTCGAAGGTTTTCCATCCAACCGTCTCCCAGTTCCTGAAAATGGTTTAAACTTGGGCTCAGTTTCGGCAGGAGTATCCTCAGCAGCCGCTGGTGCCTTTCCAGTAGAATATGGTGCAATGGGCTTTTCAGGTTCCTTGGAATCCAAGGGAAGAGCAAAGTCCGCCTTGCAGTTAGTCTCAATTATGCTTATAGCATTGTCAGGCTTAGTTTCTATAATATCTAGGTAATATTTTTTGTTGTTGTAAGCCACCATAATGCTATCTCCAATAGTTAAGCAGGAAAAATTCCTCAGTGTCGTTTCTAAGATAGCTTTTGGATTCGAAATATCTAAGAAGTCCTTTGTGTGGGGCTGTAACTTAACATATGTCGCTTTTGGAAGTGTCACATTTTTCACTTTAACAATGTCCCCCTCTTGTAAAAGCATGTTCTCCATCATCCAGTATGGCATGTATATCATGCCTTCCTCTGCAATGAACTCAAGAACACCTGATACAAGAAGGCCTAGCACCATAGGCCCTATCACAAGAGGGATGATCAAGAAGCTTCAAGATGAGCACTCTCCCAAAGGTCAACTACTCTTTGCTATTTTTGGATGGAAGATTGGAGACCAAGGAGATGTTATCAAAGTGCCAAAACATGGAGAAGGGTAAAATGGACTTTGGCTACATAAAGATGGGGGTGCACATAGTATCATAGGGGTAGCATTAGCATAGCTATTTCCACTTATGTATAGCTATTAGACACGTGAATCATAAGGCTTTCTAGAAGCCATTCACACTTTGCACATGATTGATGAGGTGGCATTAGATCCGTATTTTGTGGATCTCAGCACATCACATGCTTGGCCTTGAGATTGTGCTATAAAATCTCATTGGCAAGGCTTGTAATTCACTTTTGAATGATATAAGAAAACTCTGCTGAAATGTCCAGCCATTTCTTGAATTCGAAAGTCCATCCTATGCTTGTATTCTCCAATGCAACTTCCTTCCTTGAGTGGGAGGCCGTCTGAGTTGTAATCACTACACTGCAAGCTACATCCGCTTCTTCTTCACCAAATGCTACCTTCCTTCCGCTGCAACCACCCATAAACACATCCACCCAAATCTGTCCTGACCTGTCAAAGATCTGTACGGCTGTGAGCTACTCACTAGTGGTTTCCATCCACGGAAATCACTCTTCCAATCTCAAGCATCATCAATCTGAAGCTTCACACCTGGATGGATCTTATCAAGTGGTATCAGAGCAAGGTTCAAGCTACTGCCGTGAGCTAAGTGTCCTTTCATTTAAATCCACACTGTCATGTATTTCCTGTACTGTCTTTGCTTCATATGTTACTGTTCCATTGAGTTTCTTGGTTGATTCTTCTGTTTGAGTGAATGATTGTTTCGTTCACAGTTCAGTAGTTTTTATTGTCATCATTTTAATCGGTGCTTGTCTTATTTGAGTCCTATTCTCATTTTTTTTTATTTCCAGTTTTGTCTGAGTAATGTGCAAGTTGTTTGCTGTTTTATACTGTCATACAGTCTTTGATTCTGTTCAGCTTCATTCTCTTTCAAAATTTTACTTGAAAAGCACTAGCTAACTCTATGTTGGTCGAAAAAGCAATGGAAATTCATCCAGCTTTGATCATTTGAGTATAAGGCAGTGCCAAACATTTTCTGGCAGCAACAAGTACTGCTGCAGTGTCAATTTTTGTTCCAAAAAAATTGCTGTGTTGATTTTTGTGTCAAGTGCAGTATTAGATCCAGTCTATGTGACTGCATACATTGTAATAATTTGTGTGATGATGATCTAAACCTTTTCAAAATAATTAGCCATCACAGATTTGCTAAAACTTCACAGAAAAACAGTCACCATAAATCTGGAAAATCTGTCATGGATTTGTTATAGCTTGGCACCGTGCTGAATTACCTTGCAGATGGTTTAGGACCTATAAAATCCACTAGCATGATTTCCTCAAGCTAGATCTTGATTTAGATTCTTTGATTTTCTCAAATTACTGGCCTACATCATTTTTTGCCTCCATTTAAAAGTGTTTCAAGTGCTGCAACATAGAGATTTCTGCATAATTTGGCAACTCAAATGATGAAATGGAATATTGGCTATAATCTGTGCATGTAACACTGCTAGACCACTTTGTTTGATCATTTGAGATGTGTCTAAACTGATTTTATGGTCAAACTCTCACAAATGCACAAAATCATCATGTCACTTCCTCATTTTGCTTGAAATCCTTAACTAGAACAGTCATTCTCATAATACAACTGTTTCATATTGATTTGGTTGATCAAACACTTGTATTAAGTGAATCAAAATTGGTCTGTACTGTTCATATGGTCCATTTTCGAATAATGCTTGGTGCCACTACCTAGAACACCTTCTTTGACCTTATTTTAGGAAGTGACATAGTGAAATTCTATTGTGTACTATTTTGAACGTGTATGACTGCTTAGACACCAACCTGTGCACCATTAAAACTTGCTGAAACTGGAAAATAGCCAATTCTACTGTTGTGTTACTGATTCAAGTAGAGTTCCAGTCAGCATAGTAGTGCTTTAAGTTTGTTTGCTCACTAAAAAAAAGAGAAAAAATTGAGATTTGGTGTCTTAATTTGATTGTTTGGGATTGGCAAAAGCTGGGATCATTTTGAAACGTTCTTTACTGTCATTGTAACCTGCAAAATCAATTTAAAAAGCTAATAGTCCCGCAATCCCCTATGAAACCGTGATAACCAATTGCAGAAAAATTCAAAATCCTGTTTGTCTTTGAGACATTTCATCAAACATTTTGCTAAATTGTGTGAAATCATTCAATTTCAATTTGTTGCAGCATGAATTCCTTTTCTTGCGTTTTTAAATCCACTCTAGAACTATTCTTAGGTTCCTTTTGAAGTGCTACCTTGTTTGTTACCATTTAATTTCTCGATTTTTCTATTCTTGGAATTCTTGCACACAACCTGTTTGATAAAAGGGTTGTCCTGTACTGGTTTTTGGGTGCGAATTGCAGCAGCTGTAAGGTGATTTGTAGCACTAATTTACGTTGATTGCAGTGGTGGGTTATAGCTCAGACTAATTTCCACGAAAGGAAGCATCAAAGGAAGTTCATTGCTTGAGAAAATCAAAGCCAAGGAGGCCTCTCGGAACAATAGAACACAATTCAATTCTGCATCAGAATTTTCTGGTTGATAGCAGCAACCACAGCTTGCATTGTTTTCTGCAGAGTTTGTCCAGATTGAGTGATCACTTGCAGCTGAGAGGATTTATGTGAATTAAGCATAGTTCACTCTTTGTTTTGAGAAGCCAAAGCTGCACACATACTTTTTCCTTAGCCAATTTTCATTTCCTTGCCATTTACCAAGTTTTCTTGTAATTTTTTTTCTTTGGTTTTTAATTTCAAATCCAAGCAAGTGAGGTGCTAGAGTTCACAAGTGCTCTTCCCTCATTTGTAACTAGACTCAAAGAAGTCTCACAACCTAAAATTGGGTAGTCGGTGAGTGTGTCTTAGATCCAAAGTCTAAGCCTCACCATAGGAGATCTCACCTTTACTTTTCCATCTTTACTTTCAAGTTTCATTGTTTTCATTCAAGGACTAGGAGCGCGCCTAGAGTCCGAATTTTAGAGTCCCAAACCTTGTTGTTTTCTTTGCTTTGGTTTTCTTTGTTGTCTTTAAGACTTAAGTGGATTTAAGAGTGATTTTGATCTAAAGGACTCTAGTAAGTAGCTAGAAGCATATTTGGCAAGGACAAGGCCTGGTTATTAAGTGACCCTAGTGGTTCACCACCCTTACTTGGAATATTGCTTTCAAGTGAAAATCTTTAGTCTTTATTTCAAGAATAACACTTAAGTCCATCATAATGTCTAGAAGGCATTCTCCCAGGATTAGTGATAGTGAAAAAGAAAATTTTTCTCTTCAAGCTTTAGTTAATGAATTCAAGGAAATGAGAAGGGAAATAAATGAAGAGAAAGTCAATAGAGAGCTTCAAAATGCAGTCATTCAAAATGAATTAAGATTGTTGAGGGAAAAGTCAAGGGGGAGTCATAGTGATTATTTTCAAGAGGAAGGGATACCTTTGAATGTGGATGATTATTACCCTCATCAGCCTTCTTCTTCCAGAAGGCATAGAAGAAATTCTCATGTACCTCCACCTCCAAAAGAAGTCAATGTGGTGTTGCCTCACTTCCATGGGAAGGACAATGTAGAGGCTTATCTTGATTGGGAGATGAAGGCGGAACAATTGTTTGAATGCCACCAAGTGAGTGAAGAGAGGAAGGTCTCTCTAGCTACCCTAAGCTTTCAAGGGTATGCAATGTATTGGTGGACTGCCTTAGTCCAAGAGAGGCTTAGACATCAAGCCCCTCCCATCCATTATTGGAATGATCTTAAGTCTGCCCTTAGAAGGAGGCACATTCCCTCCTACTACAATAGGGAACTCATGGATAAACTCCAAAGGTTACAACAAAGGTCTATGATAGTTGAGGAATATAGACAAAAGATGGAGTTATATATGATGAGGGCAGGCATAGTAGAGGGTCCAGAAATTACTTTAGCTAGATTTTTAAGTGGGCTCAATTTTGAAATAAGAGATAGGGTTGAACTTCTACCTTATAGAGATTTGAATGATCTTGTTCAAATGTGTATAAAGGTAGAACAACAAAACTTGAGAAAATCTTCTTCTAAAAGAATTCAAGTTCAACCTACTTTTGAAAAGAAAGTTTTTAAAGAAAAAGAGCCATTTAAACCTCTAGCCAAAATAGAAGAGAGACCCAAGAAAGAAACACCCTCACACACAAGAACAAGTGAGATCAAGTGCTTTAAATGTCTAGGAAGGGGTCATGTAGCTACTCAATGTCCTACAAAAAGAAACATCATTTTGAAAGGCAAGGACATTTATAGTAGTGAAAGTGACACCCCAACTAGTGAAAGTGAGAGTGAGGAAGAAGAAAGAGAAGAGGAAATATATGCTGATGATGGACAACTTCTCATGATAAGAAGAATACTTAATAGCCAACCAAGTCTTGAACACTTATCACAAAGAGAGAACATCTTTCACACAAGATGTAAAATTCAAGAAAATCATTGTTCTCTCATTGTTGATAGTGGATCTTGTTGCAATTGTTGTAGCACAAGGTTGGTTGAGAAGTTGAAGCTTGACATTATACCTCATCCAAAACCTTACAAACTTCATTGGCTAAATGAAGATGGGGATATAATAGTCAAGAATCAAGTGAAATTGGCATTTTCCATTGGGAACTTCAAAGATGAAGTTTTATGTGATATAGTTCCCATGGAAGCATGTCATGTGTTATTGGGAAGACCATGGCAATTTGATCATCAAACTATACATCATGGTCTAACCAATACCATTACTATCCATCAAAAGGACAAGAAGTTTGTGCTTCATCCTTTGACTCCTACTCAAGTGGCTAAGGATCAAGAACAAATGAAGTCTTTAAGGAAGCAAGAACATGATCAAAAGAAAAAGTCAAAAAGAAAGGAGAGTGGTGAGATAAGTGTGCCATCTAAGGTCACTCAACATGAAGTCCTTTTAAACAAAAAGACTTTGATCAATACACTTCAAGTTGAGCAACCTTCATACCTTCTTCTTTGTCAAGGGACACTTACATGCACATCTAGTGATTCCAAGACTTCAACTCTTTCTCCACCCATTCAAAAACTTTTGAAAGAATTTGATGAGCTATTTCCAAAAGAAATTCCAAAAGGGCTTCCACCTATAAGAGGAATAGAGCATCAAATTGATTTCATTCCAGGGGCAATTCTTCCTAATAGGCCTGCCTATAGGACAAACCCCCAAGAAACTAAGGAGATTGAGACCCAAGTCCAAGAGTTGCTAGATAAAGGCTTAGTTCAAAAGAGTCTAAGTCCATGTTCTGTACCAGTATTGCTTGTACCAAAGAAGGATGGGAAGTGGCGCATGTGTTGTGATTGTAGAGCTATCAACAACATCACAATCAAGTATAGACATCCCATTCCTAGGCTTGATGATATGTTGGATGAATTGCATGGAGCACAAATATTTTCAAAGGTAGATTTAAAAAGTGGTTATCACCAAATAAGAATTAAAGAGGGTGATGAATGGAAAACTGCCTTTAAGACCAAGTTTGGATTATATGAATGGCTAGTTATGCCTTTTGGTCTTACAAATGCTCCAAGCACATTCATGAGACTTATGAATCATGTCCTTAGGGATTGCATTGGGAAGTTTGTAGTTGTCTACTTTGATGACATCTTGGTATATAGTCAAAATTTGCAAACTCATGAAAATCATTTGAGAGTTGTTTTAACAATTCTTAGAAAACACAAATTGTTTGCAAACTTTGACAAGTGTACCTTTTGTGTTGATAGTGTCATATTTCTTGGATTTGTGGTCACCAAAAATGGGGTTCATGTGGACCCAGAAAAAATAAAGGCCATCCAAGATTGGCCTCCTCCAAAGAATGTAGGAGAAGTAAGGAGTTTCCATGGGTTGGCAAGCTTTTATAGAAGATTTTTTCCTAACTTCTCTAGTCTTGCTTCACCCCTCAATGAGTTGGTGAAAAAGGGTGTTACATTCCATTGGGGGGAAAAACAACAAAAGGCTTTTGAGCTACTCAAAGAGAAGCTCACACAAGCACCCATTCTAGCTTTGCCAAATTTTTCCAAAACTTTTGAGCTAGAATGTGATGCTTCAGGGTTTGGTATAGGTGCAGTATTATTACAAGAAGGACACCCAATTGCATACTTTAGTGAAAAACTTCATGGTGCCTCTTGTAATTACCCCACCTATGACAAGGAACTCTATGCACTTGTGAGGGCTCTTCAAACTTGGGAACATTACCTTATTGCCAAGGAGTTTATCATTCATAGTGATCATGAATCACTTAAGTATTTGAAGAGTTAACACAAGTTGCAAAAGAGGCATGCTAAGTGGTTAGAATTCATTGAGCAATTCACTTATGTTATTAAATACAAGAAAGGAAAATCCAATGTGGTGGCTGATGCTTTATCAAGGAAAATTAATCTTTTAGCCACATTGGGAGCTCAAATTCTTGGATTTAATAACATTCTTGAGTTGTATTCACATGATCCTGATTTTGCTCATATCTATGAGGAATGTCTCAATAAATCACAAGGGGGATTCTATGTGAGGGAAGGGTATCTTTTTAAAGAAGGAAAAATTTGCATTCCCCAAGGCTCACATAGAAAACTCCTTGTCAAAGAGACACATGAAGGAGGATTAATGGGGCATTTTGGGGTAGACAAGACCCTTGGCATGTTGAAAGAGAAGTTCTTTTGGCCTCACATGAGAAGGGATGTCCAAAGACATTGTTTTAAGTGCATTACTTGTTTAGAATCAAAGTCTAAAACAATGCCTCATGGACTTTACACTCCTTTGCATGTTGCATCAACCCCTTGGGAAGAGATAAGTATGGATTTTGTGCTAGGACTTCCTAAGACTTCTAGGGGTTTTGATTCTATCTTTGTGGTGGTGGATAAATTTAGTAAAATGGCTCATTTTATACCTTGCCACAAAGTAGATGATGCAAGCAACATAGCAAAGTTATTCTTTAGAGATGTGGTCAAACTTCATGGGCTACCTAAAGTAATAGTTTCGGATAGAGATACAAAATTTCTTAGTCACTTTTGGAGGACCTTATGGTCTAGATTAGGGACTAAGTTATCTTTTTCTACTACTTGCCATCCTCAAACAGATGGTCAAACTGAAGTAGTAAATAGATCTCTTTCCACTTTACTAAGGGTAGTTCTTAAAGGAAATCACAAATCTTGGGATGAGTACCTACCTCATGTTGAGTTTGCATACAATAGAGTAGTTCATGGAACTACTAAATTGTCTCCTTTTGAGGTTGTTTATGGTTTTAACCCTTTGACACCCATGGATTTAATACCCCTTCCAAATTCTATTGATTTTGTTCATCAAGATGGGGTATCTAAATCTAAGTTTATCAAAGAATTACATCAAAGGGTTAGAAACCAAATTCAACAACAAAATGAGAAATATGCCAAGCAACATAATAAGGGCAAGAAAGAGTTAATCTTCAATGAAGGAGATTTAGTTTGGGTTCATCTTAGAAAGGAAAGATTTCCTCAACTAAGAAAATCCAAACTCAATCCTAGAGGAGATGGACCTTTTAGAGTGATAAGGAGGATTAATAACAATGCATATCAAATTGATCTTCCTCCTGAATATAGTGTTCATGCTACCTTCAATGTATCTGATCTTAAACCTTTTGTAGGTTATGAAAGTGAAGATGAAGACCCTATGGATTTGAGGACAAATCCCTCTCAAGAGGGAGGGGATGATACAAGAAGGCCTAGCACCATAGGACCTATCACAAGAGGGATGATCAAGAAGCTTCAAGATGAGCACTCTCCCAAAGGTCAACTACTCTTTGCTATTTTTGGATGGAAGATTGGAGACCAAGGAGATGTTATCAAAGTGCCAAAACATGGAGAAGGGTAAAATGGACTTTGGCTACATAAAGATGGGGGTGCACATAGTATCATAGGGGTAGCATTAGCATAGCTATTTCCACTTATGTATAGCTATTAGACACGTGAATCATAAGGCTTTCTAGAAGCCATTCACACTTTGCACATGATTGATGAGGTGGCATTAGATCCGTATTTTGTGGATCTCAGCACATCACATGCTTGGCCTTGAGATTGTGCTATAAAATCTCATTGGCAAGGCTTGTAATTCACTTTTGAATGATATAAGAAAACTCTGCTGAAATGTCCAGCCATTTCTTGAATTCGAAAGTCCATCCTATGCTTGTATTCTCCAATGCAACTTCCTTCCTTGAGTGGGAGGCCGTCTGAGTTGTAATCACTACACTGCAAGCTACATCCGCTTCTTCTTCACCAAATGCTACCTTCCTTCCGCTGCAACCACCCATAAACACATCCACCCAAATCTGTCCTGACCTGTCAAAGATCTGTACGGCTGTGAGCTACTCACTAGTGGTTTCCATCCACGGAAATCACTCTTCCAATCTCAAGCATCATCAATCTGAAGCTTCACACCTGGATGGATCTTATCAACACCACAATGAGAAACTCGCTCAGCAGCATCATTACGCAGTTCAAACAACATTGGGTAATCAATATGTAGGGATGCGAGACGGTCAAGGGCTGATGGAGGCATTATAATTTTGTCACCAATTTCAATTTGGGGCTTTCCAATAAAAGAAGCTGGGTAGCATCGATATATCTGCTCAAATAATGTTCCGTCATATCCATATGCGTCAAAATACATTTTCTATCGTGCTGATTGCAGATACACCGAGAATCAACCCTCAAAGCTTCCTGATGCTTGATCTGAAAAGAGAGAACAGACAAAGTGCAAGGTAGGGGAATGGAATAATAGATTCCACAAGCGGAATGGTAATCCAAAATCTGTATAGGATTAATCTCCCTTGTATACAAGGTTTTCTATTTATAATAGGAGAAATATGGACTAAGCCAAAATACAAATAAAAAATAATAATAAAAGATAAAAGATTAATATAAAATAAACAAAAGATAAAAGATAAATATAGAATAAAGATAATATATCTAACAATAACAAATATAAATTATTTTATGTCTCTTGCAACAACAATATATAAAAGATAAATATAAAATAAACAAAAGATAAATATAAAATAAGGATAATATATCTAATAATAACAAATATAAATTATTTTATGTCTATTACAACAACAACACATAAAAGATAAATATAAAATAAACAAAAGATAAAAGATAAATATAAAATAAAAGATAATATATCTAACAATAACAAATATAAATTATTTTATCTCTATTACAACAACAACATATAAAAGATAAATATAAATAAATAAAAGATAGAAGATAAAGATAAAATAAAGATAATTGATAAGTGTGAAAAACAAATATTTTTACACTTATAATCTACCTTAATCGTGTAATTATTCATGTTTTTACTCAGTGAAAAGTTGTAATTTGTAGCAGAGTGTTTCGTAAATTATTGTTCAGGAAAAGTTGCATAAATGTGAAGTTGACAGCCAATTCTCGCACAGCCAGCAAAATTCGCAGAGCCAGAGGAATACATTCGCACAGCGCACCACTATTGGTTCGCTGAGCGAATCAACCAATTTGGAGGAACAAAACTCAATAATTCGCTAAGCGCACCAGTATTGGTTCGCTAAGTGAATTACATCAGAAAAGAGAAATAATGGCAAATTCGCAAAGCGCACCTGAGGCTGTAAGCTGAGCGAATCGCAGCAGTTAAGCTGCATAATTCAAAATTAATTCGCACAGCGAATCTGCTTCTGGACGCTGAGCGAATGGTGCAAGTTACTGAAAAAATTAACTGGCTCTTAATGTTACGTGACAGAGAGGAAGGTAATCTGGGGGACAGAAAAGAAAAATTACAGAACCTCTCAGAAGACCAGAAGACTCTCTGAAGACATCAAGACTACACATGATGCAAGGAATTGCTAAAATGAGTACGTTTGTGATGTCTAGGATAGGCTAAATTTTCTTTCATTGGAATTGGTTGTATGGCAAAACATTGATGTAATTGGCCTGATCAATAAATGTATCTGTTTGTGTTCTTTTCTTGACTTGATTTTGATTATATGGAAGTATAATTTTTCTTAAAGGTTCTTTTTGTACTGGGAAGTATTTTTAGAACCAGAAACGTAAGAAAAGAAGCTAAAAGTGATTACGCTAGGAATAGCTTAAATGCTTTTGGTCATTCTGAACGTTAGAACTTAATGCAAAATTATTCATTAAATTAATTAAGGAATTAATAATTTAAGGAATAATTTTAGAACTTGTTTTAAGGAATTAAAGCAAGATATCAACTTGTGAATGCATGAACAGGTCATATATTGTACAGGATGTTACCGAGATGTTAGTCTGAAATCAATTCCAATGATTGTTCGTATCATATTTTCATCTTAACTTTTACGTTGTTAAATTATGTGTTCTTTATGCAAAAATCAAAGCAACTTTCATCAACATGAATTGATCTTGATATAATCTCTAAATTAAATAACGTAACACAAATTCCCTGAGGAGAACGATACTTTTCTTATCACTGTATTACTTGTAACGATTTGGTATACTTGCCAAGAAGTTATCAAGTTTTTGGCGCCGCTGCCGGGGAATTTGATTGTTTTGTTATTCAATTTATTGTGTATCAATTTCAATTCTGTTCCATTATCTGTAAATCCATTGTTTTAATTTTCGTATATCTGTATATATTGTGTTGTTCTGTTTTTCTGTTATTTTTGTGGGTTGAACTGTAGAGATTCTTGTTCTGCATGAGACGCAGAACAAAATCTGAGAATTTATTGTTTGATTCTGAAATTGAGAGAACTGCCCGTAGAAATAACAGTAGGCGTAGAAGAGAAAACAGAAAAAAAGAAGCTAGAGAAGCTAGCTTATCTGCTACTTCCAACACTGTTTCTTCATCTGATCAAGAGGATAAAAATATGGATGGAAATAAGAATGAACAAAGAGATAGGCGTACATTGGAAGATTTTGCTTCAGTGGCTGTACCTTCATCTTTCAACAGTATAGCCCGACCTGTGGTGATTGCGCCTAATATGGAAATGAAGCCAGCATTGATTCACCTTGTTCAAAGTAATCAATTTTCAGGATTGTCACACGAAAATCCTTACGATCATCTGGCAACTTTTAATGAATATTGTAATACAGTGAAAATGTTGAACGTGTCAGATGAGGCAATCAGACTTAGTCTCTTTCCTTTTTCTTTGGCTGGAAATGTCAAGAAATGGTTAAATTCTTTTCCTGAGGGAAGTCTGACTGGTTGGGATGACGTGGTGGCAAAGTTTTTGCACAAATATTTTCCTCAATCCAAGATCAATAAAGGCAAGCAAGAGATATCATCTTTCCAACAGGAACCTGAAGAGACTTTGAGTCAAACATGGGATAGGTTCAAGGGGTTGCTTAGAAAGACTCTCATTCATGGGTTTGACGTTCCCACTCAATTAAACCTGTTCTTAGGAGGTTTAAAATCTCACACAAAGCTAATGCTAGATGCCTCAGCAGGAGGTAACATTAGGTGGAAGACACCTGATGAAGCCCTTGAGATTATTGAAAATATGGCATCATGTGATAACGATGTTCAAAGTGAGAGAGGACAAACCCAAAAGAAGGGAATGTTTGAGTTGCAATCCCAAGATGCATTATTAGCCCAAAACAAAATTATGACTCGACAACTTGAGTCTCTGATGAAAAAGGTATCACAACTGCAACTCCAAAATGTGTCACAGGCACAACATACTGTGCAAGGTTGTGAACTGTGTGGTGGGGAGCACCAATATGATCAGTGTGCTCTACAGACTAAGGCAAAGGAAGAGGTTAATTATATGGGAAATCAAGGTCGTCAAGGAAATTATGGAAATTATAATCAAGGATGGAAACCTCATCCTAGCATGGGTCAGGCAAGTTCCAGTAGACCACCACCTCCTCAGTTTCAACAACAACCCACTCTTTCTGATAGGACATCAAAACTGGAAGAAACTCTTCAAAAATTCATGCAAATGTCCATATCAAATCAAAAGAGTACAGATGCTTCTATAAGGAATTTAGAAGTTCAAATGGGTCAGTTGGCAAAAAAATTAGAAGATAAGCCTGTGAACACATTTGGAGCTAACACTGAACCAAATCCAAAAGAGCATTGCAAAGCTATTACTACAAGAAGTGGTAAAGTGTTAGAAAGTGTAGTTGTGAGGAAGGAGGATGAAAAAGAGAAATTAAGTGAAGAGCAGGAAGAGAAAGAAGATAACGTAGAGGAAGAAGAAGATAAAAAGAAAGAAGAGGAAGAGAGTCATAAGGGCAAACAGATTGTTAATCCTTTACCGTATCCTAAGACATATTCTAGAAAGGAAAAGGAAAGTCAATTTTCTAGATTCATGGCTCTTTTCAAAAAGCTGGAGATCACAATTCCCTTTTCAGAAGCACTTCAACAGATGCTCTCTTATGCTAGATTCATGAAAGATCTGTTGACCAAAAAAAGAAAGTATATTGAGGAAGAAACAATTGAGGTGCAAGGGAATTGTAGTGCCATCATCCAAAAACTTCTACCACCTAAATTCAAAGACCCTAGAAGTTTTACTATTCCATGTACAATTGGAAAGCTCCCCATTGGAAAAGCGTTGATAGACTTAGGGGCAAGCATTAATTTAATGCCCTTGTCTATGTTAAAGAAGATAGGGGACATGGAAGTAAAACCAACAAGGATGACTCTTCAACTAGCAGATAGGTCTGTAAAGTACCCATATGGAGTTATTGAAGATGTCTTGGTCAAAGTTGACAAATTCACTTTTCCAGTGGATTTTGTTATTCTAGACATGGAGGAGGATACTGAAGTCCCCCTCATATTGGGTAGACCTTTCATGAAGACTGCTAGAGTCATAATTGATGTTGATGATGGTCATTTGAAGGTGAGATTACATGATGAAACAATTACCTTTAATGTTGTGGAAGCTATGCAACACCCAAAAGATAGAGGGAACTGTTTCAGAGTTGAAGTATTGGATGATGTGGTGGAGAAAGTTAGAAGTCAGATGTATGTGAAATCTCCATTAGAGCGTGTTTTGGTTGATGCATGTGAAGAGCTCACTGTTGAAGAAGAATCTGAAGTGGAGGAGATTTCACAACATCTGGAAAAATGGAAAGAAGAGGATTCCACTGTTGTTAAAGTGGAAAAATTGGAAAAAGCTGACTTGGATGATCAGGATAAGATGGAATTGAAAATGCTTCCTGATCATCTCAAGTATGTGTTTCTAGAGGAAAATTCCAAGAAGCCAGTGATTATAAGCAATTCTCTGTCAAACAGTGATGAAGAAAAATTGGTGAGAATTCTGAAAAAGAATAAAGAGGCAATAGGTTGGCACATCTCTGATCTGAAAGGTATAAGTCCAACCTACTGCATGCATAGAATCATGATGGAACAAGACTATAAACCCATAGCACAACCACAGAGGAGGTTGAATCCTACTTTGAAAGAGGTGGTGAGAAAGGAAGTGCTTAAATTGCTTGAAGCAGGAATGATATATCCTATATCTGACAGTGCTTGGGTTAGTCCTGTGCGTGTTGTTCCTAAGAAGGGGGGTATGACTGTTGTTCAGAATGAGAAAAATGAGTTAATTCCTACAAGAATAGTCACAGGGTGGAGAATGTGTATAGATTATAGAAAGTTAAATCAAGCCATTTTCCTCTCCCCTTTATGGATCAAATGTTGGAAAGGTTAGCAGGACAAGCCTACTATTGTTTCCTGGATGGCTATTCCGGGTACAATCAAATATTAGTTAATCCTGAAGATCAAGAAAAGACCGTTTTCACTTGTCCCTTTGGTGTGTTTGCATATCGAAGGATGCCTTTTGGTCTTTGTAACGCGCCTGCTACATTCCAACGTTGCATGCTTGCCATCTTTGCTGACTTGGTAGAGAATTGCATTGAAGTATTCATGGATGATTTCTCAGTCTTTGGAAAGTCATATGATCTATGCTTACAGAACCTGGATGTAGTCTTGAAAAGATGTATTGCCACGAACCTTGTTCTAAATTGGGAAAAATGTCACTTTATGGTTCGTGAGGGAATTGTTCTAGGACATAAGATCTCATCCAGGGGAATAGGTGTGGATCAAGCCAAAGTTGATGTGATAAAGAAGCTACCACCTCCTTTAAATGTCAAAGGGGTAAGAAGCTTTCTTGGACATGTTGGATTCTACAGGAGATTTATAAAAGATTTCTCCAAGATTGCTAAACCCCTTTGCAACTTGCTTGTGAAAGACACTCCATTTGAGATTGATGGGGAGTGTCTAGAAGCTTTTGAAATATTGAAAGAGAAGCTGATCTCAGGCCCTGTTGTAGTCGCACCAAACTGGACTCAAGATTTTGAGTTAATGTGCGATGCAAGTGATTATGCCATAGGGGCTGTGTTGGGACAGAGACGTGGCAAGATTTTTCACGTTATTCATTATGCTAGTAAAGTTCTGAATGGTGCACAATTAAATTACGCCACAACTGAAAAGGAATTTTTGGCAATTGTGTACGCTCTTGAAAAGTTTAGACCGTAGCTGATAGGGTCTAAAGTTATCATATACACGGACCATTCAGCCATTAAATATTTACTGGCAAAGTCTGATTCTAAGCCACGTCTCATAAGATGGGTTCTACTGTTACAGGAATTTGATCTGGAAATAAAGGATAAGAAGGGGAGTGAGAACGTAATTGCAGATCATTTATCTCGCCTTCTTAACACTGAGGTGACGGATAAGGAAGGAGAAATTAAGGGAGAATTTATTGATGAGCGTCTGCTCCTCATTCAACAGAGGCCATGGTTCGCAGATATGGCAAATTTTAAGGCTGCAGGAATTCTCCCTGATGACCTGACTTGGCAGCAGAAGAAGAAGTTCATTCATGATTCCAAGGAATATCTTTGGGATGATCCTTATCTCTTCAAGCTGGGTGCTGACCACTTACTCAGGCGGTGTGTTACATCAGAAGAAGCTGCTGGAATCCTATGGCACTGTCATAATTCGCCATATGGAGGTCACTTTAATGGAGAAATGACCGCCGCCAAAGTGCTTCAATCTGGTTTCTATTGGCCAACTTTGTTCAAAGATGCACATGCACATGCAAGAGGTTGTGATAAATGCCAAAGAACAGGAAGCATTTCAAAGAGACATGAGATGCCACTGTAGGCAATTTTAGAAGTTGAAGTATTTGATTGTTGGGGAATGGATTTCATGGGACCATTACCTTCTTCCTACAACAACGAATATATTTTAGTGGCAGTGGATTATGTCAGTAAGTGGGTGGAAGCTGCAGCATGCCACAAGAACGATGCCAAGACAGTGGTCAAATTTCTCAAAAGACAAATTTTTGCAAGATTTGGTGTGCCCAAGATCCTCATAAGTGATGGAGGATCTCATTTCTGTAATGCCCAATTGGCTAAGGTTTTGAAACATTATGATGTGAGACATAGAATTGCTTCACCTTATCATCCACAGACCAATGGCCAAGCTGAAGTCTCCAACAGGGAGATAAAAAGAATCCTGGAAAAGAACGTATCATCTTCAAGAAAGGATTGGGCGGCAAAATTAGATGATGTCCTGTGGGCTTATAGGACTGCCTTGAAGACTCCTGTAGGGCTAACACCCTACCAATTAGTCTATGGCAAGTCATGCCATCTCCCTGTTGAGATGGAACATAAGGCATATTGGGCTTTAAAATTTCTTAACTTTGATGCTTCTCTGTGTGCAGGAAAAAGAAAGTTTCAATTGCAAGAGCTGGAGGAGATGAGGTTGACTGCTTATGATTCATCAAGAAAATACAAGGAAAGGGTCAAGATGTACCATGACAAGAAGCTGATCAAGAGAGAATTTCAACCTGGACAACAGGTACTGTTGTTCAACTCCAGATTCAAATTGTTTCCAGGTAAGTTGAAATCTAAATGGTCTGGTCCTTTTGTGATTAAGGCAGTCAAGCCTTATGGTGCTGTTGAATTAATGGATCCAAATTCTGAGGATCAAAGAAGTTGGGTTGTTAATGGTCAGAGACTGAAACATTATTTGGGAGGTGAGGTTGAACACCTCACTACAACTATTAAATTGTCTGAGCCATGAGATTCTGGGTCAAGCTAGTGACGTTAAAGAAGCGCTTGCTAGGAGGCACCCTAGCACAGGTTTGTATATATTTGTGTTGATTTGTATATATTTGTGTTGAGTCTTTGTTATGTTCTTGTTCGAATGATTGTTGAGTTGAGTGTGGAGAGGAAGTGTTGATAATGCATGACAGTGATTTCTGAAGCTTTAGTCGCACAGCGCATAGCTGGGTTGCGCTAGGCGACTAAATAATTTTCATGAAAAGATGCTTACTCGCATAGCGCAACCCATTCGCTCTGCGAGAGAGAAAAAGAAATTAGCATTGAATTAAATTTCGCACAGCGCACACTTTGTGCTGTGCATCTTAAATTTCATTTTTCTCTGTGAAAGCTATTCGCGTAGCGAAAGGGATTAGCTAAGCGAGCAAAGGAGATTTGGAAAATTACTTGAAAGATTCGCTCTGCGACATTCTGTGCAGAGCGAGAGAGAAGTTTTCATGCTAATTCGCACAGCGCACACTCTCTGGTGCGCTAGGCGAATTTCTTTTTCAAAAAAAAAAAAAAAAAAATTCGCATAGCGCACCATGTGCGTTAAGCGAATGGAGTTAAAAATTAAAAAAAAAAAATTTAAAACATTCTGAAAAAGTGAGAGTGCATTTAATGCACTCTGATTCGCATAGCGCACAGACCCTGGTGCGCTAGGCGAATCTACTCTGAAGGGAGTTACAATTTTAAAACTTCCCACTTCTCTGCATCTCCCTTTTACCACCTTTCCATCTCCTCCTCTGTTCACACTTATCAACTCCTCTACCGTCTCCCAACCTCTTCACATTTTCTTTTTCCTCCATTGCACCCATAAACACGTCTCAGAATCTCTGTTCACGAAAGTGGTTGAAATTCCTCTCAACTCATCTCTGTCTATTCATGTGCACACTCTTTAGGTTGGTTCCCTCTCTGTTCATCTTTGTTCATTCTTGTTTATTGTTTAGATTAGGAATTTTGGTTGCATGATTGGGAATCTGTCTGTCCATGTTTGGTGATTATGGTCTATGCATAGTCTTTGTGAAGTCATTGTGTTAGAGATAGGATTCGTTGTGCGAACGTAATCCATATTAAAAAGGGGAACTTTGCATACAATATTTTCGATCTCTTTGCATATGTGCGCACAGCGAATTCTGTTCGGTCTTCAAAGGTTTGGATTTCGCAAAGCGACCACTGTCGCATAGCGAATGGTCTCTGTAAATGGTGTCTCGCACAGCGACCAGGGTCGCGTAGCGAATGGATCTAAATTTTCATAGTTGAGTTTCGCACAGCGATCAGAGTCGCATAGCGAAAGCATTATATATCGCTCAGCGACTGTTTTCGCATAGCGAGATTTGGTTCTGAAAATCATTCAATTTCATCTGTCGCAGAGCGCACAAACCTGTGTGCGCATAGCGAGTACATTCTTCTCGCTCTGCGATTGTTTTCGCGTAGCGAACGACCCATGTCTGAAAAAAAAAAAATTTACACATTCGCACAGCGCATACTGCTATGTGCGCACAGTGAAATTTATCTGGCCGATCTCTTGAATAATCTGACTCCTTCTTCCACCATTGCTTTCTCTTGTTTCTTTCTTGCAGATGATGCCGCCAAAAAATACTTACCATGTTCCCACTGCTTATGAAAAGAAGAGGAAGGCCACAAAAGGGTCCTCTTCTACATCACAGCCTGTAGTCCAACAAGATGAGAACCTGGTTCTCAATTTTGATCAGAACAGGTTTGTGTCAGAAATTGCCCAAGAGAGGTTCAATCAGAATATAATGGGCAGAGGACTCTTGCTTGAGAGAAGGATAGAGCTGAAACCGGGGGAATATGACCACATCTCGGAAGAGTTGGCAAGGAGAAAATGGAATCACTTGTTAGCCAACCTTCCAGATGAAGTAGATGAGGTCTTGGTGAAAGAATTTTATGCCAACGCATGGGATCCCGAATAAGTCCAGACTCCTAGCACTAGAGCTTCTACAGTGCGTGGGAAGCTTATATGTTATGACCGGAAAGCCTTAAATAGGCTGCTGCACACACTGATGTTTATTCCGTGCCCACTTGGCACGTTTATGTCCGGTCATCCTGATCATGACTTGATTGCTTCCACCCTTTGTCTGCCTGGTTATGGATACCAGCTTGGGACCAGTGGCACACCTGTGAGAATATTGAGGAAGCATTTAAACTCGGTGGCCACAATCTGGAGTACTTTCTCTTTCACCAACATCTGCCCCAATTCCCACACCTCTGACATCAACTTGGAGCGCTCCTACTTGATATATGGGATTATGACTGGTATCAGTATGGATATCGGAGCGTTCATCTCTCAGGAGATCTCATTGATGGCAAATAATGACTCCTGCAAACTCGGATTCCCTGCCTTGGTGACTGCTTTATGTAAAGCAAATGGAGTTGCAGGGGTATCTGATATTACATTGAAACTGCAACCCCCTCTCAACAAAAGATTCTTTGACCGTAACTGTGTTAACAGAGGGAGTCGTCTGCTACTGATGCCCTTCCCCCAGTACCTCCTCCACGCAGACGAGCAGCTAGGCCACCACCGTCAACCCATACTGCTTCTCCTCCCGATCTGCTGACTGATTATATGACCCAGAGTCTGGCGAGGATGGATGATATTCGCGACTGGTGCTACGCTATGCGGCAGGGACATGTATCTTTGCAGGATAGTATGTACCAGCTTTCATTCGGTATACCTGGCGTTCGTGCAGATTCCATGATGAATGGCGACCAGTTTGTCGAGCACATTCCTTGGCCTGAGGACAGGCCTGAGTCTAGGTGGGGGAGAGCTTTCCCAGCATACACAACAGCACCATAGCAGGAGGACATGACGGCTGATGATGAGGGTCATGAGGAGCCAGAGGAGCCGGACCCTAGGTGGATGCAGCAGAGTCAGCACACACAGCATAGTCAGTGGAGATATGGACCAGATGGGTCGTGGTAGAGAGCTGATGGACAGATGCTCTTCATGTTGCCTGTTTCATGTTATGTTTTTATGTTTTTATGTTTCAGTTCAGTTGTTATTGTGGAACTCTGTTAGTGTTATGTATGTTATAAAGACTTTGACGTTGATGTTTTGATTTAATGACTATGCATTTTATGATTATGTTATGTGATTCTTGAGGATGATTACTTGTATGTTGTGGTTATTGTGTTTCAGAATTTATCTGTGTGTTAGAATATAACCAGATCTGTGAGTGTTGAGAGCTACTGATTGAGAGATAAAGAGTTGTCTGGATATGAAATTAGCTTTTGCATGAATTTGATTCTATGTACATACACACTTTGGTTAAGGATGAAAAAGGCCCTGATTGATATTGATTATGCAGCTACTTGGCCAGATAGCCAACCCTGTGACACTATGCTTCATTTGTTAAACCTTTTTGAGCCTTAATTTCTTTATTTCACCTTGAGCTTAATATGTTATCCTACCTTACACCTTAGAAGAGAACATGTATTGTGAATTTGTGAGGTTAAGGTTGGATTTAAGTTTGGGGGAAGAAAAGATATAAAAAAAAAATATGTTGTGCTCAAATTGAAAAAGAAGGTTGAGCTGTAAAAGAAAATGGTGTGTGATAAATGATACATGTTGGGGATTTGAGTACTGAATTGGGAATTTAAATTGTTCTCTTCTTAATAGGTGTCTTTGAATCCAAGAAAAACCATTATTCTTTTTCTAGCCAAGTCAAGCCTCTTCCTGAAAAGACCTTTAGACTTAACCAATAGTGTGTGAAGTGTGTGAATCAAATGAAAGGCAAAAGCTGATGAAGTTCTAAGACAATTCTACTGTCATGTGAGGACAAACACTTTGAGAGGTGAGAATTATTTTGATCTGGTTGTGCATATTCTATATACAGGTGAATTTTGAGAACTGGACCATGTCATATTTGTTTGAATCCTCAGGAATGCATGTGATTTGTCTGATGTGTAAAGTCATTCTATCAAAACGTCAAAGGTTTGTATTGTGTTGTTCATTTGTTTTTGTGATTTCCTGAGGGCATGAAATAGTTCAAGTTTGGGGGAGTTGATAAGTGTGAAAAACAAATATTTTTACACTTATAAATTACCTTAATCGTGTAATTATTCATGTTTTTACTCAGTGAAAAGTTGTAATTTGTAGCAGAGTGTTTCGTAAATTATTGTTCAGGAAAAGTTGCATAAATGTGAAGTTGACAGCCAATTCTCGCACAGCCAGCAAAATTCGCAGAGCCAAAGGAATACATTCGCACAGCGCACCACTATTGGTTCGCTGAGCGAGTCAACCAATTTGGAGGAACAAAACTCAATAATTCGCTAAGCGCACCAGTATTGGTTCGCTAAGCGAATTACATCAGAAAAGAGAAATAATGGCAAATTCGCAAAGCGCACCTGAGGCTGTGCGCTGAGCGAATCGCAGCAGTTAAGCTGCATAATTCAAAATTAATTCGCACAGCAAATCTGTTTCTGGACGCTGAGCGAATGGTGCAAGTTACTGAAAAAATTAACTGGCTCTTAATGTTACGTGACAGAGAGGAAGGTAATCTGGGGGGGACACACAAGAAAAATTACAGAACCTCTCTGAAGACCAGAAGACTCTCTGAAGACATCAAGACTACACATGATGCAAGGAATTGCTAAAATGAGTACGTTTGTGATGTCTAGGATAGGCTAAATTTTCTTTCATTGGAATTGGTTGTATGGCAAAACATTGATGTAATTGTCCTGATTAATAAACGTATCTGTTTGTGTTCTTTTCTTGACTTGATTTTGATTATATGGAAGTATAATTTTTCTTAAAGGTTCTTTTTGTACTGGGAAGTATTTTTAGAACTAGAAACGTAAGAAAAGAAGCTAAAAGTGATTACGCTAGGAATAGCTTAAATGCTTTTGGTCATTCTGAACGTTAGAACTTAATGCAAAATTATTCATTAAATTAATTAAGGAATTAATAATTTAAGGAATAATTTTAGAACTTGTTTTAAGGAATTAAAGCAAGATATCAACTTGTGAATGCATGAACAGGTCATATATTGTACAGGATGTTACTGAGATGTTAGTCTGAAATCAATTCCAATGATTGTTCGTATCATATTTTCATCTTAACTTTTACGTTGTTAAATTATGTGTTCTTTATGCAAAAATCAAAGCAACTTTCATCAACACGAATTGATCTTGATATAATTTCTAAATTAAATAACGTAACACAAATTCCCTGAGGAGAACGATACTTTTCTTATCACTGTATTACTTGTAACGATTTGGTATACTTGCCAAGAAGTTATCAATAATATATCTAACAATAACAAATATAAATTATTTTATGTCTATTACAACAACAACATATGTAAATTTTTTATATTTTTTTTCTCATATATGCATCAAATTTCTTCTTCTTTATTTCTTTCTCCAGTCTATTTTTTTCTCCTTTAATAGACCTAAAATTACATAAACATAAAACATCTAATAAATATAAAATTTAATCAAACATTTAATATAAACCAAAATTTATAACACTCACATTCAAGACAAACAAGGAAGACATGCAAAACAATGACTCAATCCTTCAAATAAAAGTTTCAAACCTACATTATAGAGATAAAGGATGCCAAAATAACCTTAATGCATAAAAATATTCGGATCGGAAGAACTTTCTCATAACTCCACACACAAAAACGTGCATCACAACACACATTTTGGTCACAAATGAAAGTCCTAACACTTACACAAAGTTAGTTGCCGTGAATAGTGTTGTTTGCTCAAGGAAGAAAGTGCAAACTAGTTTGTACTATAGGTTTTAAAGACTTTTACGTTTGACTTATAAATATCGGATGTAAATTTTAAAATTTACATTTGCGCCATGTAAGTCAGACGGTAAAATTATCTTTGGCCAATGAGTAACATATATAAGTTTACTTGTGATCTATAAGTGTCAAAGATAAATTTACGTATGACCATTGAGTAATAAACGTAAATTTATGTTTGACATGTAGAAAATAGACAAATTTTGACCACTTAATTACAAAATTGTAATGACAAATTTTTCACACGTGATGCGTGTGAGTCTCACATAAATTACACCAACATGAAAGGCAATTATTGTATTAGTGTATTGGTGATTCCTAACTTTTCCACTATAATTGATGGAGATGTTTGGTAAGGTTACAAACAATGTGTAAGGAAAAAAAATCTCATATAATTGTGCAATGATTTTATCGTCATCACTAAATGGATTTGGATAGAAACCTTTTACATTTAAGATATTTGGCAACCAACAAATGATTATGGTGGTTATATTTGGGAACAATGGATTGCATACATACTAGTTGGGTGTGGTTTGACCACTATAAAAGATATTAAACATGATTTAAAGGTTTTGAATAGAGATTTTTAAAAGAGTTGACGAAGCTAAAAGAATGTTATTAGTAAGATAACTTTTAAAATTAAAGAATACTTTTAAAATTATAAAAAAATATTAAATTTAAAAATATTTCAAATATCTCTTACATTCTTTGCCTAAATTCTAATGAAATATGTTTTTTATACACTAATAAAGATTAATACATCATTTGAATAAAATTATACAGAGAAAAAAAATTAAACTAATAATCATTCGAATTTAGATATATATCTTTCTTCTTTTAAACTTCAATATATCTTAGACAGTGATAAACAAAATTAATGACACAGACATTAAATTATTATATTATAGCAAATTAAATGTTTTTATGTAGTTGTAGTGGTAAAATTACACATATGATAATGAATTAGAAAATAAAAGTACTTAAGTAAAAATTATCAAAACAATATTCTAAAAGATAAAAATATACAACAAATAATAATATTAAAAAGAAATAAGAATGGTGAAATGTGTTTTAGAAATGATTGCGTACATCATTGAATGAAATCGTATAAAGAGAAAATGTATAATTAAAGATATGATAAGATTGAAAGTATCTTTAAGTACAAGAGAACTTGTTAGATATCAAACAAATCAAGCCCTTCAAACATATCAAAAATTGCTTTAGTGAAACAAAATTCAAATAAAACTAAAATGAATAGTAGAAAGAAAAAAAAAGTTATATTACCTAGCAAATGAAGGGATTATGCAGTTGAAACGCTTGAAATTGAGATTCAAGCATATTGTGAAAAAATAAACAATAAATAAATTAATTAATTAAAAAGGACTAGAAATAATCAAATGTGAGACTTCAAAATTATTTGACTAACTGATATACATTATTTGAACAGATCTGGCCAAAGCGAAAAATTTGTAATCAAGGTTATGTATAATAAGAGGGAAAATAAATATGAGTGAATTTTCTGACTATAGAATAACCCAATAAATTATAAGACAGTAAATAAAATGTGTAGTGAAAGAACAAACTAAAGATTATGAATAAATTATGGATACTTTAGTCATTTAAACGGGGATGAAGATGGCTATTGGACGTAATACAAGGACGATAATGAGTACGAGATGGATCAACACATACTCATGTCATTCTCATATCTCAGTTCATTTTAAAATTTATTTAATTTATCATCGATCAACTGAATGTTAAGTAAAATATTTTTTTAATATTAATTTAATTTAGATTGGTTTGATAAAAGCTAATGATAGTAATTTCAAAAAAAAAATCTAGTATAGTTTAATAAAATAAAATAAAAACAAAAGATTGAAAATAAATTATAATGGGTGAAGGAGATGATGTGAAAGAAAGGTATCAGTATGAATAAAAGAGATGTGTGAGTTGAGTGTGAATGAAGGAGGTGAGAGTGAGAAAGAAAGAAATGTGCGTGAATGAAATGTTGGAACAATTTTCCAAGAACTTAGGGAAACAAGATGAACAACAATGTAAACTTGATATATTCTTCTAGGCGTGAATACACACTTTCCTAAAAGCAATATTTCGTCCCTTATAAGAGTGAAGGGGATCACGAAATCCACTTTTAAGATACAAAGAAGAACTACAATGATGATACTCACTCTTAGTATTATCGTTAAACAAGAATATGATTCTCAAGAATTGATTTGTGTGTTAAGAGAATGACGAAATATAGAGAAAAAGTCTTTCAAGTCTCATAAAATCTCTGCTTTCAATAGAGCACAAGATCTCTTTATATAGATGTTGATCAGGCATCTTTCAAATCCAAGAGATACCAGATTCTTATTAGTTACATTTCTTCATGAATGATTGTAACTTTTTCATGAATGATAACTCTTCATGAATAATTGTAACTTTTCGTGAATGATAACTCTTCATGAATAATTGTAACTCTTCATGAATGATAACTCTTCGTGAATAATTGTAACTCTTCATGAATGATAACTCTTCCTGAATAATTGTAACTCTTCATGAATGATAACTTTTCATGAATAATTGTAACTCTTCATGAATCTGAAACTGTCTTTAATGCTCTTAAATTCCAACAATCCTTCACCATTTGAGAGTATTGTATAATTACTTAACACAAACATCAATTTAATAGTTGCAATCTTACACATAAAGGAAAATGTACATAGACTTGAAATTTCACTTAGTAGAATACACATTTCGGGAATTCGTATATTATTGGTGTCGCAACGATTGAACCAACATAATACATAATGAATTCTTGAAGATACTCTACATATAAGATAAATTACATATTCTTGTTATACTTGACAAAGGCCATGTATCCATATCTATTCATAAGTGCATCAAAGTCATGCCCCCTTGACTTCTTGAAGCGGCCAAACTTCGCACTTACATAGGTTGATTTCTTAGGTAAACATGTTTCTGTGATAAAACATAAATTTAAGAAATTAATTAAGAATTAGTCAACGTCCTAAGCATCATAGATCTAAAGAACTCTTGAAATAATTATTTGTGCTTTCAATCATCAAATAAGAGATTTAATCTTATTAAACTTAAGACTTAATGTCATATTAAGCGTTAAATTAAGATTCCCTTACTTGTGATTAATCGTGGGCTCCATTCCTATTCCAATTTTCATTATGGAAATGGAATCTTTAGCCAATGCCTTAGTAAATCCATCAGCCAAATTAAACTTTGTTCGTACAAAATCTATGGTAATAATTTCATCTTTGATGAGGCCTTGGACATAACTATGTCTCACACCAATATGTCTTGATTTGCCATTGTATACTTGACTATAAGCCTTTGCCAATGTTGCAGCATTGTCATAATGTATTGCTATTGGTGATATTGGTTTTGGTGACAATGTTATTTCGAACATGAGATTCTTCAACCATTTTTCTTCCTTTCCTGCAGAAGCTAGAGCTATAAACTCTGAAACAATAGTGGAATCTGTAATGCAAGTTTGTTTCTTGGACGACCAAGAAATTTCACCTCCCCAAAGGAGGAAAATCCAACCAATAGTTGAAGAGTGATCTTCTGCATTTGTAATCCAACTTGCATCAGAATATCCTTCCAAAACTGAAGGATAACCACTATATGTTAATCCATAAGTGATAGTTTTCTTTAAATACTTAAGTACTCGACGTACTGCTTGCCGTTGTGATAGACTAGGGTTACTAGTATATCTACTCAATTTGCTTATCGCAAAAGCAATATCTGGCCTTGTACTTGTCATTGCATACATTAAACATCCTATTACCCTTCCATATTCCAGTTGCGAAACTATTTTACCACCATTAGGTAATATATTTAAACTAGGGTCCATAGGGGTTGAAACAAGAGAGAATTCATAATTGTTGAGATTGAGACAAAATTAATTTCTAAATGTAATGAGATTGAGACAAAATTAATTTCTCATTTTCTCTCTTAATCTTTATACCTAGTATAACATTTGCTTCTCCCATACCCTTCATATAGAAATAAGATGATAGAAATGTTCAAATAAATGATCAGACGTACCGTTCAGAATGTGACCACGACAGACATAATCATCATTCTCCCATTTATTCCTTTTCCATTGTTCCTCTAATGTCTCGGTTTCGCTTTCTTTGGATTGGGGAGAACTTAGAACATATGCCACATTTAGAGCCGAGAGAAGGAAATGGATCTTCTTTGGCCATCGTCGGAAACCAACACGTTCAAACTTGTCTAATTTGTGAAAGTTTGCATACATCTCACTAATCGTTGTCATCTTAGAGAAGATATTGCTTTTAGACTGTCGGAACAATTTTCCAAGAACTTAGAGAAACAAGATGAACAACTATGTAGACTTGATATATTCTTCTAGGCGTGAATACACACTTTCCTTAAAGCAATATTTCGTCCCTTATAAGAGTGAAGGGGATCACGAAATCCGCTTTTGAGATACAAAGAAGAAATACAACGATGATACTCACTGTTAGTATTATCGTTATTAGTTACATTTCTTCATGAATGATTGTAACTTTTTCATGAATGATAACTCTTCGTGAATAATTGTAACTCTTCATGAATGATAACTCTTCATTAATAATTGTAACTCTTCATGAATGATAACTTTTCATGAATAATTGTAACTCTTCATGAATCTAAAAATTGTCTCTAATACTCTTAAATTCCAACATGAAAGAGGTGAGTGTAAGTGAAGAAGATGTGGGGATGAAAAAGATGGGTGTTGATGAAGTAGATGACTATAAGTGAAGAAAATGAGAATGACTGAAATATATGAGTATGAATGAAAGAGATGAGTATAAGAAGATTTATACAGAAAGAGAGAAAAATTGAGAGTTATATATTTTTCATCTTTAAATATAGACCTTTGGATTAAAATTAACTTACCATTCTTACCCATTTTTACAAAAGCGCATAGATTCATAACATATAAATTAGAACAACCTATGCTAACTTAAATAAATATAAGTACTAAAAATAAATAAAATTAACGTTAATACGACAAAAACAAATATATCAAATTATTAAAAAGTTAAAAGTAGATAATATCTTACCTAAGTCTTTATTGACCTCCAACATGAACTCTATTAGCATTTAGTTAAGTTAATACTAAATCAACACTAATACCAATACTTATTCATTACAAAACATAAAAATAAATTATGATTGAGGTCGAATGGTTGAGCCGAAATGTCAAGATTGAAAACTGATAGAGAAATTGAGGTTGAGAGGTTGAGGCCGAATGATTGAGACCAAATGGTTGAGACAAAATAACCAATTGGATGGTTGAGGCTGAACGACCGAGCCAAATGGTTAAGATTGAATAGTTGAGACCGAATGGTTGAGGTCGAATGGTGGATTCAAAATGTCAAGACTGAAAAGTCAACAAGAAATTGAGACCCAGTGGTTGAGACCGAACGACCGAGCCTGTTAAGACTAAAAAGTTGGCAAATAAATTGAGTTCAAAAGGTTAAGGATGAAAGCTGAAGGTTGAATGGTTAAGGCCAAATGGATAAGGTTAAATGGTTGAGTTTGTGAATGGTTGAGTCGAAATTTAAAACTGAAAAGTTGACAGAGAAATCGAGGCCAAGAGGTTGAGATTGAATTGTCGATTGAATGGTTGAGGCCAAAAGTTAAAGGACAAATGGTTTTGGGTACAAACAAAGTCGCACATCAGAAAAAATGAGAGACGGACATGAGTTTATATATACATAAGATACCTTCATTGATAAGAGGCCTTTTGGAGAGGTACCAAAAGCAGATCTGTGAGGGCTTGGCCAAAGCGAACAATATCTTATGAATATGGAGACTTATGTGTACGTGTGATAACGGTTGAAAAACCGTTATTTTCATATGTTAATTTGGACTAAATTATGCCCTTTATGGCTTAGAATGAGCTTGAAATCAAACAAAACTCAATAAATGAGTCAGCCGAGAGTCAAAAGCTGTTTTTAGCGTTTTTATGCTTGTTTTGCATTGTTTTGTAGCAAAATTGACAGAAGTGAAGATTGGGAATAAAGATGAAGGTCATAGACTCAAGAAAAGCAAGAAAATCAAAGAAAAGAAGAGTCTAGGCACCGCCTGGCGCCGGGCGGTCAAACGGGGGGAGAAGACACCAGTATTGGGCGCCGGGCGGCAGACCCCTGACGCCGGGCAGTTTTGCGGCATGAGGGAAACCGTCGGGCGGTAGACCCCTACCGCCGGGCGGTGGTGCGATTCAAGGTGCACCGCCGGGCAGCAAAGTGTGACGCCGGGCGGTGGTCAACAGGGCTTGGGCCTATTTTTCTGCTGCGCTTCTCACCTATAAATAGCCCTGTTACGAATTCCAATTCATTCTTTTGACAGAGGAGGGCGGCCAGACCTACTTTGCACTGTTTGGAGAGGATCTCTTGGATGCTTAGGCTCCTTTTCATCTTTTATAGGGTTTGCTTTCCATATCTTCCATTATTTTCATCTTGGTTCACCATGACTATGGTGAATTAAACCCTTTTTGTTGTTGGGGGAAGAATGTAATCTTTTGATACTCTCGTTTATTGAAACTCTTGTTTGAATTATATGTTTTTCATATGCGTTTATTATCAATTGTTGGATTCTCATACTGTGCTTAATGCCTTTATCGTTTAACTCATTTGGTAATTGATCTTTGACTTTATTGATACGGGGACGTACAATAATGGCATGAAATGCTGAGATTTTCCTTGGTTAAGAAATACCACCTAGGGATAGGGGAGTAGGACGACCAATTGTATTTGCTTCTGTTTGTAATGCGTTGCTGGTTGCTAGGGGAGGCTAGGGATAGCAAGCCAATAATTATTAATAGGCCCTTTTCGCCGAGGGATCGGGTTAAGGGGAGGCCAAGAAAGTTTGCATGCAATTAGATAATAAAGCTATTTAAACAAGATGAGTAAATAAAAGAGAGAGGATTAGATGAAATTGTAAACCCCCAACAACTCCATTCATCCATTGCCTAAATCTTGTCAATTGAATCACACATTGCATATTTATTTTCTGTCATTGCATCCACCACAATTATTGAATTTTTCTTCGCAAGTCTTACGATTTTGATTCACACGAACGATAAGGCCTTTCGACTCTCATGGGAAGAATGATAATGGGTTTTACCATTTTTATTACTTGATACGATTTGGTACACTTACCAATTTGCTAACAACGTGCGAGTGTCAGACCTCCATACAAATGGTATCAGAGCCCATGGTTCAGGTCTGGTGACGAGTACGTCCCTGTTGGTATCGGAGGGGTTAATTTTTTTTTTTTTTTTAAAGAGTTTAGCGCAGCGGATTAAAATACACAGAACGTACAGCGTAACAAGTCACAGTTGAAACAATTTTTTTTCAGAAAATTTACCAAGCAGATAACGTGCGTTAATTATAAAATGAGTATAGGGCAAAAGAAAATCACACAGGAATTTTTATACTGGTTCGATTCAACAGAATCTACGTCCAGTCGTTAATCACTACAAAGAGTGATTAACAGTTCCACTAAAAATTGTTTAACAGATTACAAGATAAAAACAGTAATAAAATGAAAGAGATAACTCTACCAACTTGAAGAGAACCTGCACTGGCAATCGACACACGATTCACGTGCTTCTCCTTACACAAGACCAGGTAGAGAGCCCCGCCAACTTGAAGAGAGTCCACTTCTTGTATCAGCACACGATACGTAAGCCTCTCCTTCCACAAGACTAGGCAAGGGAACACAGTAAACAAAAAAGCTTTCTCAAGAACGTTCCTCTGACTACACAGTGTTCTGGCTTTTTTCAGTTTACTCAAAAGTGTTACTTCTGATGCTTTCAAAACTCATTTAAATAGCCAAACACGCTGAATGCCAAAGGTCAGCTCACAACTGCCATGAATAATCGATTATTGTAAGTGATAATCGATTATGCAAGTCTGTTATAGAAAATTTGAAAAGAGATAATCGATTATTGTAAGTGATAATCGATTATTCAAGTGAGACTTGTGATAATCGATTATTGCTTCATGATAATCGATTATTGTAGTTCAAAAGCATATGATAATCGATTACAGCATGTCCATAATCGATTATATCAGTAGAAATTACAATATTAATTATTTTCCTACTACATTCAAGATACTACAAGTTGCTTTTAAATATTCTCCTATTGTAGACAAAAATTACAATTCTGCAGCATCATCAAAACTTGTCTTCAGGTTTTACCAATACTCCTTTATTGGTAACAATCTCCCCCTTTTTGATGATGATAAAAAATTCTTTTAAAAGCAACTTAGTTTTACCTGCAATGCATACAAGCTGAAAAGATCACAGAGTTAGTAGTACCTGTATACTTTGAAGAATATTATTTCTTCTCCCCTATAATATAGATATTAATCTCCCCCTTTTTGATCATAAGCAAAAAGTAAAAATCTCCCCCTTAATATGAGCTCCCCCTCAAAAAGATAACAGATGCATAAAGGCTCATTTTATTAAGAATAACTGGAAAATTTATAAAGATTGAAAATGCCACACAGAAAACAAACAAACTTAAAATCCTAAAAAACTAAAATTCAGGACTAGGAGATCTTTTAGTGGGAGGGATATTGAGATGATTTTCAATGTTATGTAGTCGAACATCAAACTCAAGAAACTGATCGACTAAGTACTCATCAAGAGATTGCTGCCACTCATGTACTTGATCAAAATGTGTCTTCTGTGCGAGACTCATATCCTCCAATTGTTTGGATAATCTTGCAAAGTGTTCTTCCATAGAATTTGAGGAAGAGAAGGGTATGTTGGAAGGTCCAGCTTCTGAAGGAGCTGCAGCACTCACTGGGTCAGCCATATGAGTGTCCATATCATCATCATCATCAGAATGATCATCATCTTTGTGAATAAGGACCCTTCCTCTAGTAATGAATCCCATCTGACGAAAGGTAGTATCTCCGATTTCTGATCCCACAGTCTCAATATTTTGAACAAGTTCTCCTTCAACAGGTATTCCTTTATATTCTAAAATCCTAGAAACAAGAAGAGCATAGGGAAACTGATAAGAGTGGGATTTCTTGGCTTTTACCATGGTGTCAGCAATGAGAGCAGGCCAGTCGATGTGTATGTGATTTAAAATCCCATACAAGAGAAGTAAGTCCTGCTCAGAGCATTGAGCATGGTTGGTTGCTCTAGGACAGAGAATCCAAACAATCAAGTAGTGGATCATCCTCTCTTCAACTTTGAAACCTCCAACCAGTAGCTGTCTTCTACTTGTTTGCCTCTCAGGATGTCGCAGAAAGGATTGAAAGGTGAGCATTCTGTTAAAGTCTTCAAGTCCTAAATGGACTTTGACAGCATCATCCCAGATAGGGAGTTGAGCAACATTTGTCCAAACATCATCATCTAAAATGATGCGGACTCCCTTGACCTTGGTAGAAATTATTCCATCTCGATAGCGCAAGTTGAAATAGAAAACTCTTAAGAGATCGGGATAAATATTTCCTTTTTGTTCTACGAAATGTGCTAACCCCTGTTCAGCAAAAGTATTTGGGAATTGAAAACCATAAAAGCGAAAGAAATCAAGACGGATATACTTTACCGCCATGATTTTCCTTTCTTGCCAGGAGTTGATGAAGTCTTCATGTTTCTCTTGATCTGAGATCCATCCATTTATATTAGCAAGTCGTGGTTGAGAGGAAGAAGGAGCCCATGCTGTCTTGCGACGATACCTCCTTGGTTCAGCCATGAAAAAGGATGAAGGGTTGTGAAGTGAAAGAAGAATAAGAAGGTTTTGAGCTCTGGATTTGATTTTAGCAGCAATGGGTAGCAAAGAGATGTCTAATAATCGATTATGAGGGCCTATTTATAAGAGAAATGGAAAAACTAGCCGTTTATGGCCGTTTATAGCCGTTATGAGTCGCTCCAACGGCTCTATTTTTGAATCTGTTTGCGTGATAATCGATTATGACTCGAGATAATCGATTATCAGTGCATTTATTTTTGCCCAGGATTATATGATAATCGATTATGCATGATGATAATCGGTTATCTGCTCAAAGATTTCCATAATGCATTTTAAGACTAAATAATCGATTATGTATTATTGATAATCGATTATAATTCAATAAACATACGAAAAATGCAAATTTTTGCATGGATTTTGATCCTAGGACATGTCTAAAACTCCTAATTCTCTCCTAAGCTCAAAGAATCTAGAAACCCCTTAAATGGCTCTCATCCTTAACAAAAGAAAGATGAATTTATAAAGTTTTGAACTTTTATAAATTGAAAGACAAATACATGATGAAATACCAAAGTATAGATGAATAACCAGATATCTAACAGCCTTATATATCTCCCCCTCAAATGGGTACCAGGTATTACAAAATCATGTCATAAGATGTCAAACAAAAATTTCTTTTGAACTCACAAACAGATTAAGAAAAATATTTTAAGATATGGTCAGTCCAAAACAATGGAGAGATGCTTACAAGCCAGTTCAGATTTGTATTTGCAATTCCAAACAAGTTTCAATGATTCTCAGCAAATCAAATTCAACTTTTATTAGACTTAATTAAATCATTGAAATCCCCAATCAATTTATAAACAATAATGAAAGCAACAGTAGCTTAAATGAATATGATCACAGTTGCTCCAGGTTTATCAGAAAAGCATTTCAGCTAATACAATCAGTTCAAAAATAATTTTGACAGCATAAATTATAACTTCCCAAATAACATTTATAATTCATGCATTTTCATATCCCAAACTGTTCAATCCTTTGAATTTAGTTGTGCATATCAAAACAACATATACAAAAATTCAAACACAAGCTGATTCAAAATTTATCTTTCAACAGTTTTTAGACCAATTAATTTACATCAAAATTATGCAAAATTTGATCAGTTCATTTACTTCATCCAAGTTCTTAATGAGTATTATCATAGCTCATACAGTATGCATTTGAACTTAAAAACAAATTTCCACATAAACAACTTCAAAACAAAGATGATAACTTAAATATCAAATGTCTTAATCATAAAAAAAAATGCCAATGAATATCTATCAGTCAGATCATTCAAATGAAATTTTTCATTGCTTTTGACAAAAGATATATCAAGGCTTACTTCAAAGTATTCAGGAAATTGAATTCTAAACCAGTTAAAAAACATATTCAATTTATAAACAAAAACAAATCATTGAAATAACAATTGCACATGACTAATCATTCCAAAAGATTAAATTTAGCACATGAATATCTCATATAGATTAATTTCATTGATTAAAATGTGCAAGCAGACAGGAACACACCATAGAAATAATGAAACAGTGATGTACATATTATTTGCCCAGGTAGAGATGAATTCAACAGTAATTTCATAATGGAAGATTATGCAAAACAAAGTGCAACAACAAAGTTTAAATACTACTTAGCTGAGCCACTTGGTGCTTGAACCAAGGCTTTTGATATCACTTGATGAAATTACTTCCTGGCTTGGAGCATCAATTTCAGAAACAGAACATCATAAAATTTTCTTCTCCTTTTGAAAACTTATTCTGCAAAACAAAGCAATGGAGCTTTTGGTACCCATAATCTTATTTGGGTCCTTGAGGTTAAAGACATATTATTTTATAACAGGAATCCAAGCATATTTTCCATTTGGAACACCAAAATGTTTAATGTTGCATTTGTTTGAAGTATGTCCCTTTTTCATGCAATAGAAACAACAAACATCATGCACCTTATTTTTCACAAAAGTTCCCTTCTCAACCCAAACTCTACGAGTTCTTTTAATTTGGTTCTTACCTTTAAAAAAACTTTTGTTTTTCAAATCCTTTTTAACAGGTAGAGGCATTTTAGCTTTATTATTTCTTGTTGCAACTTCAAGCAAATTTTCAAGAATATTTATATCACTCACATGACTCTTACATGACAAACATTCAACAGGTTCAGCAGTGACATGTGCATCCGACAATTTTATTTCTAAAGTATTAACTTTATTTCTTAAAACAACTTCATCATCAAGCAATTTATCATACTTCAATTTCAATTCATTGTGCTCTTTCTTTTTCTTCTGAAATTTCCTTTCCTTCTTGTCATCATTTTTCTTGTACCTTGGGCATTCGGACTTTACATGTCCTCTTTCTCCACATCCGAAGCACTTTATATTTGATGGAGACTCTTGACTCTCTTTCCTTTCCTTGTGAAATTTTTCTTTTCCTTTTGCTTTCATGAATTTTGCAAATTTCTTGATCATCAAACTCATATTCTCTTCATCATCAGAATCATCTTCTTCTACTTTCTTGGAGTTTTTCCCTTTGGATATCTCAGACTTAAACGCTAGAGTTTTTCTCTTGCCTTGATCCTCTTCAGCAGTGAGTCTTCTCAAGTCAAGTTCGTGCTCACGAAGTTTTCCAAATAAAATCGGCATTGTCATCTGAGAAAGATTCTGGGACTCCGAGATAGCAGTTACCTTTGGTTGCCAAGACCTGTCCAATGATTTAAGAACTTTAACGTTTAATTCATCAGTATCAAAAATCTTACCCAAACCTGTCAAGTGATTCACTATGTGAGTGAACCGCTTTTGAACATCCGAGATTGATTCTCCAGGTTGCATTCTGAACATCTCATATTCTTGAATAAGAGTGTTCTTCCTTGCCCGTTTCACGTCCTCAGTACCTTCATGTGTAACTTTCAGAACGTCCCACATTTCCTGTGCTGTCTTACACACAGAGATTCTATAAAATTCATCAAGCACAACAGCAGATGAAATAATATTACGAGCTTTAATATCAAATTGTGCTCGTTTATTTTCCTCAGCAGTCCAATTAAAATAAGGTTTTACTGTTTCTACACCATCTACTGTATACATAGGAATATAAGGGCCATTTTGTACAGCTTCCCAAATGCCTCTATCAACAGACCCCATGAAAATTTCCATTCTCACTTTCCAAAAAGCATAATTATCTCCAGTAAACAATGGAGGTCTGTTAATAGATGCACCCTCAGCATAGACAAAGTTTTGACTGTGACCGGCCATTTTCACAAAGATTTTGAAAGAATATCAAAGCAAGCTCTGATACCAATTGTTGGTATCGGAGGGGTTAATTTTTTTTTTTTTTTAAAGAGTTTAGCGCAGCGGATTAAAATACACAGAACGTACAGCGTAACAAGTCACAGTTGAAACAATTTTTTTTCAGAAAATTTACCAAGCAGATAACGTGCGTTAATTATAAAATGAGTATAGGGCAAAAGAAAATCACACAGGAATTTTTATACTGGTTCGATTCAACAGAATCTACGTCCAGTCGTTAATCACTACAAAGAGTGATTAAAAGTTCCACTAAAAATTGTTTAACGGATTACAAGATAAAAACAGTAATAAAATGAAAGAGATAACTCTACCAACTTGAAGAGAACCTGCACTGGCAATCGACACACGATTCACGTGCTTCTCCTTACACAAGACCAAGTAGAGAGCCCCGCCAACTTGAAGAGAGTCCACTTCTTGTATCAGCACACGATACGTAAGCCTCTCCTTCCACAAGACTAGGCAAGGGAACACAGTAAACAAAAAAGCTTTCTCAAGAACGTTCCTCTGACTACACAGTGTTCTGGCTTTTTTCAGTTTACTCAAAAGTGTTACTTCTGATGCTTTCAAAACTCATTTAAATAGCCAAACACGCTGAATGCCAAAGGTCAGCTCACAACTGCCATGAATAATCGATTATTGTAAGTGATAATCGATTATGCAAGTCTGTTATAGAAAATTTGAAAAGAGATAATCGATTATTGTAAGTGATAATCGATTATTCAAGTGAGACTTGTGATAATCGATTATTGCTTCATGATAATCGATTATTGTAGTTCAAAAGCATATGATAATCGATTACAGCATGTCCATAATCGATTATATCAGTAGAAATTACAATATTAATTATTTTCCTACTACATTCAAGATACTACAAGTTGCTTTTAAATATTCTCCTATTGTAGACAAAAATTACAATTCTGCAGCATCATCAAAACTTGTCTTCAGGTTTTACCAATACTCCTTTATTGGTAACAGTCCCTTCATGATCGAGTGAAGCCCTGGAAGGTGGGCCAGTGGCCGATAGCCTGGAAGTGAATCATGAGAGGTGGAGAGCAAGAGATGCTCAATGTTTGACCATGGTGTACACGAGGATAAGAAAGAAAAAGACTTCCACTGTAGGAGAGGTGGTTGTTAAGTCTCTAAATTTCCCCATTTTTCTATGTTAATATTACTCTTTTAGGATAGTTTAGCTTTTAATTTTCCAGAATTAAGATAGATTAGTATAATTAGGATAAAAATAGGTTTTAGATAATAAAATTTGTTTTTTTAGAGTTATAGGATTTTATTTATTTTAACAAAAGAGTTAAGTATATTTTTATTTATTTTAAGTAAAATTAGCATCAGTTTTCCTTTTTATTTTAATTTTCGATTAATTTAGTCTATATTTTTATAACAGCGTTAATTTAATCATTTTAATTAAATCTTTGTTAAATTTATTAAATATTTCAAAAGAAATATTTAATAAATAAAAGAAAACTGAGTGTTCATTGCTAGACATTCAGTGATTTAAATAAGTTACCATATTGGCGGTGCTTGTTAAATTTGGAAGAGGAGCGTTTTGAAAGATAGGAAAAAAAAATGAGAGGAAGGAAAGCCTTTTATTCTTGTAGATTGTAATGTATAGGTTGGGCATGTAGTCCATGTACTTATAAAGACTCTTCAGGAATCAATGGAGAACTTCCTCGAAACCAATACTCATGAACATTAAAGTATTACAAACGAATATTTGACGATTTGTTTTGTTGATGAATTTTGTCGATAAATTATAACTCTGAATTCTAATAGATTTTTGTTGATAAATCTGTTGATAAATTGAGTATTAAATTTCTCATTCAGTTTGATTAATTGGTTTTTATATAAGAAGAGGAGATGAGTGAGAAAAAGAAGAGAATGAGAAAAAAAGAAGAGGTTGAGGAGGACGACAAGGATGTCACAGCTTTTGGTAGTAACGGAGGAGGATGATTGTTAGAGTTAGAGAAAGTGGAGAAGGAAGAGGAAAATGAAAAAGAAGAGAGAAAAGAGAAAAAGGAGAAAAAGAAAGATGAAATGACAATAAGAGCAGTGGAGACATGACAAAAAAAGAGAAGATGAAGAAGAAAAAAAAAATAAATGAAAGAAAGAGGAAGATGAGAAAAAGAGAAGAATTAGTTGCCAATTTTAACAATAAATTTTATTAATGGTAAGAATTCCACATTAATTATGAATAAATATTTACTCATGAACATTCATATATTTTTCGACCAAATTGTCATTAATAATTATATCATGAAATCGGTTGATAAAATTTATTGACAATCACTTTACTAATGAATTTTTTATTATTGAATATATGTTGATAAAATTGAAATATCAATAAATTTTTATTATTATTGATGAATTATGTTTATCGATACTATCTAACATTTTTGTGTCTTAAAATTTTTTGGTTTTCTCTTCATATATGCATATGTAGAATGATTTATACAATGATTTATACTTTTGCTAAGTGTAAAATGATTTATACTTTTTGCTAGAAAAATGCATCATAGAGTTTGTAGTTTTTGTTAACAAAATTACATCTTACGTAATAATACTTTTATTAATGGGTGTGCTTTTGCTTAAAGAGATGATTTTTCAATCATTAACAAAAAAAAAAAAACTTCTTACATATGCTATTTTAGGCTTTTTATTTCTGTTGCACCTCAGACTTAATTGCCTAACATAAATTTACTTACTATTGTGTTTATAACAGTTGAATATAGCGAAAAATTGGTTATGGGATTAATCTCCTTAGGATTCTATATTTATAATAGAAGAAATATGAATTAAGCCCAAAATACAAATAAAAAATAATAACAAAAGATAAAATATAAAATAAAGATAATATATCTAACACTCCTCTTCAAACTGATATATACCTGTATACCAAGCTTGTTACTAATATAATAAAAAAAAAATACAAGGTTTTGCAATAGACATGAATCCACGCAGAAGGTAAAAGATCATTTAATTAACTGATATAAAATTAGCCCCGTAGAGAATACTTCTTTCCTGTAAAAGCTTGAAATTTCGACTCTTCGTTCTCTTTAGGTGGCTCTGGTTTTGGCTCTTTCACCTTTCCTGTCTCTTTAGAACGGTTTGCATTTGACCCAAACACAAGCTTGCCCTGAGATTGACGAGCATTACTTTGTGAGCTAGAAGTTGTAGAAGACTGCGAATTGACATTTGGAACATCAGGTTTCTTGTCCTTTGACCTTGAGGAAGAAGAAACTGGAGGAGGCTGATAGTTTGAAGGTTTTCCATCCAACCGTCTCCCAGTTCCTGAAAATGGTTTGAACTTGGGCTCAGTTTCGGCAGGAGTATCCTCAGCAGCCGCTGATGCCTTTCCAGTAGAGTACGGTGCAATGGGCTTTTCAGGTTCCTTGTAATCCAAGGGAGAAGCAAAGTCCGCCTCGCAGTCAGTCTCAATTATGCTTATAGCATTGTCAGGCTTAGTTTCTATAATATCTATGTAATATTTTTTGTTGTTGTAAGCTACCATAATGCTATCTCCAATAGTCAAGCAGGAAAAATTCCTCAGTGTTGTTTCTAAGATAGCTTTTGGATTCGAAATATCTAAGAAGTCCTTTGTGTGGGGTTGTAACTTAACATATGTCGCTTTTGGAAGTGTCACATTTTTCACTTTAACAATGTCCCCCTCTTGTAAAAGCATGTTCTCCATCATCCAGTATGGCATGTATATCATGCCTTCCTCTGCAATGAACTCAAGAACACCACAATGAGAAACCCGCTCAGCAGCATCATTACGCAGTTCAAACAACATTGGGTAATCAATATGCAGAGATGCGAGACGGTCAAGGGCTGATGGAGGCATTATAATTTTGTCACCACTTTCAATTTGGGGCTTTCCAATAAAAGAAGCTGGGTAGCATCGATATATCTGCTCAAATGATGTCCCGTCATATCCATATGCGTCAAAATACATTTTCTATCGTGCTGATTGAAGATCCACCGAGAATCAACCCTCAAAGCTCCCTGATGCTTGATCTGAAAAGAGAGAACAAACAAAGTCAAAGGTAGGGGAATGGAATAATAGATTCCACAAGGGGAATGGTAATCCAAAATCTGTATAGGATTAATCTCGCTTGTGTACAGTGTTTTCTATTTATAATAAAAAAAATATGGACTAAGCCAAAATACAAATAAAAAATAATAATAAAAGATAAAAGATAAATATAAAATAAACAAAAGATAAAAGATAAATATAAAATAAAGATAATATATCTAACAATAACAAATATAAATTATTTTATGTCTCTTACAACAACATATAAAAGATAAATATAAAATAAACAAAAGATAAAAGACAAATATAAAATAAAGATAATATATCTATAATAACAAATATAAATTATTTTATGTCTATTACAAAAACAACATATAAAAGATAAATATAAAATAAACAAAAGATAAAAGATAAATATAAAATAATATAATATATCTAACAATAACAAATATAAATTATTTTATCTCTATTACAACAACAACATATAAAAGATAAATATAAAAAAAAACAAAAGATAAAAGATAAATATAAAATAAACAAAACATAAAAGATAAATATAAAATAAAGATATTATATCTAACAATAACAAATATAAATTATTTTATGTCTATTACAAAACAACATATAAAAGTTAAATATAAAATAAATAAAAGATAACTATAAAATAAAGATAATATATCTAAGAATAACAAATATAAATTATTTTATGTCTATTACAAAACAACATATAAAAGTTAAATATAAAATAAATAAAAGATAACTATAAAATAAAGATAATATATCTAACAATAACAAAGATAAATTATTTTATGTCTATTACAACAACAACATGTGTAAATTTTTTATATTTTTTTTCTAATATATGCATCAAATTTCTTCTTCTTTATTTCTTTCTCCGGTTTTTTTCTTCTCCTTTAATAGACCTAAAATTACATAACCATAAAACATGTAATAAATATAAAATTAATCAAACATTTAATATAAACCAAAATTTATAAAACTCACATTCAAGACAAACAAGGAACACATACAAAACAATGACTCAATCATTAAAAAAAAAAGTTACACACCTACATTATACAGATAAAGGATGCCAAAATAACCTTAATGCATAAAAATATTTGGATCGGAAGAATTTTCTCAAAACTCCACACACAAAAACGCGCCTCACAACACTCATTTTGGTCACAAATGGAAGTCCTAACACATATACAAAGTTTGTTGCCATGAATAGTGTTGTTTGCTCAAGGAAGAAAGTGCAAACTAGTTCGAACTATATGTTTTAAAGAGTTTTACGTTTGACCTATAAATATAGGATGTAAATTTTAAAATTTACATTTGAGCCATGTAAGTCAGACGGTAAAATTATCTTTGGCAAATGAGTAACATATATAAGTTTACTTGTGATCTATAAGTATCAAAGATAAATTTACGTATGACCATTAAGTAATAAACGTAAATTTATGTTTGGCATATAGAGAATAGACATAAATTTTGACCACTTAATTATAAAATTGTCACGACAAATTTTTCACACGTGATGCATGTGAGTCTGACATAAATTACACCAACATGGAAGGACATTATTGTGTTAGTGTATTAGTGATTCCTAACTTTTCCACTATAATTGATGGAGATGTTTGGTAAGGTTACAAACAATGTGTAAGGAAAAAAAATCTCATATCATTGTGCAATGATTTTATCGTCATCACTACATGGATTTGGATAGAAACCTTTTACACTTAATAATAGTAAAAAGAAGTAAGAATGGTGAAATATGTCTTAGAAATGATTGAATACATCATTGAAAGAAATCGGTACAAAGAAAAAAAATGTATAGTCAAGCGTATGATAAGATTGAAAGTATCTTTAAGTATAAGAGAACTTGTTAGTTATCAAACAAATCAAGCCCTTCAAACATATCAAAAATTGCTTTAGTGAAACAAAATTCAAATAAAACTAAAATGAATAGTAAAAAAGAAAAAAAAAATATTACCTAGTAAATGAAGTGTTTATGAAGTTGAACGTTTGAAATTGAGATTCAAGCATCTTGTGAAAAAATAAACAATTAATAAATAAATAAATTACAAAGGACTACAAATAATCAAATGTGAGACTTCAAAACTATTTGACTAACTGAAATACATTATTTGAACACAACTGACCAAAGCGAAAAATGTGTAATCAAGGTTATGTATAATAAGAAGGAAAGTAAATATGAGTGGATTTTCTGACTATAGAATAAACCAATAAATTAGAAGAGAGTAAATAAAATGTGTAGTGAAAGAACAAACTAAAGATTATGAATAAATTATGGATACTTCAGTCATTTAATCAGGGATGAAGATAGCTATTGGACCTAATACAAGGACAATAATGGGTACAAGGTGGATTAGCACATACTCATGTCATCCTCGTATCTCAGTTCATTTTAAAATTTATTTAATTTATCATCGACTAACTGAATGTTAAGTAAAATATTTTTTTAATATTAATTTAATTTAGATTGGTTTGATAGAAGATAATGATAGTAATTTCAAAAAAAAAATCTAGTATAGTTTAATAAAATAAAATAAAAACAAAAGATTGAAAATAAATTATAATGGGTGAAGGAGATGATTTGAAAGAAAGGTATCAGTGTGAATAAAAGATATGTGTGAGATGAGTGTGAATGAAGGAGGTGAGTGAGAATGAAAGAAATGTGTGAATGAAAGAGGTGAGTGTAAGTGAAGAAGATGTGGGGATGAAAAAGATGGGTGTGGATGAAGTAGATGACTTTAAGTGAAGAAAATGAGAATGACTGAAGGATATGAGTATGAATGAAAGAGATGGGTATAAGAAGATTTATACAGAAAGAGAGAAAAATTGAGGGTTATATATTTTTCATCTTTAAATATAGACCTTTGGATTAAAATTAACTTACCATTCTTACCCATTTTTACAAAAGTGCATAGATTCATAACATATAAATTAGAACAACCTATGCTAACTTAAATAAATATAAGTACTAAAAATAAATAAAATTAACGTTAATACGACAACAACAAATACATTAACTTATTAAAGAGTTAAATGTAGATAATATCTTACCTAAGTCTTTATTGACCTCCAACATGAACTCTATTAGCATTTAGTTAATTTAAAACTAAATCAACACTAATATCAATACTTATTCATTTCAAAACATAAAAATAAATTATGATTGAGGTTGAATGGTTGAGCTGAAAAGTCAAGATTGAAAAATGATAGAGAAATTGAGGTTGAGAGGTTGAGGCCGAATGATTGAGGCCAAATGGTTGAGACAGAATAACCAATTGGATGGTTGAGGCTGAATGACCAAGCAAAATGGTTAAGATTGAATAGTTGAGACCGAATGATTGAGGTCGAATGGTCGATTCAAAATGTCAAGACTGAAAAGTCAACAAAGAAATTGAGATCCAGTGGTTGAGGCCGAATAGTCGAGCCTGTTAAGACTGAAAAGTTGGCAAAGAAATTGAGTTCAAAAGGTTAAGGATGAAAGGTGAAGGTGGAATGGTTAAGGTTAAATGGTTGAGTTTGTGAATGGTTGAGTCGAAATTTAAAACTGAAAAGTTGGCAGAGAAATCGAGGCCAAGAGGTTGAGATTGAATGGTCGATCGAATGGTTGAGGCTAAAAGTTAGAGGGCAAATGGTGTTGGGTACAAACAAAGTCCCACATTAGAAAAAATGAGAGATGGACATGAGATGCTCAATGTTTGACCATGGTGTACTCGAGGATAAGAAAGAAAAAGACTTCCGTTGTACGAGAGGTGGTCCTTTGTTTGAGGGGAGGATGTTGGGTACAAACAAAGTCCCACATCAGAAAAAAATGAGAGATGAACATGGACTTATATACACATAAGATATCTTCATTGATAAAAGGCCTTTTGGAGTGGTACCAAAAGCAAATCCGTGAGGGCTAGGCCCGAAGCAGACAATATCTTATCAATGTGGAGACTTATGTGTATGTGAGTGTCGAACCTCCCTACAAATGGTTGAGGCCAAATGTTGGTTGAGCCAAAATTTCAAGACTGAAAAATTGATAGAGAAATTGAGATCTAGAGATTGAGGCCAAAAAGTTAAGACCAGATGGTAAATGCCGAAAGGTTGAGACTGAATGGTTGAAGTCGAATGATTATGGCCAAATGATTGGGACGGAAAGGTTGAGACCAAAATATTAAGGCCAAATTCTTTATAAATTTATTAATCGTTTAATACATAAGTGAATATATATATATATATATATATATATATATATATATATATATATATATATATATATATATATATATATATAAGATTCCATATTTGAGTTTAGAACTCACAAGGCAAGGAAATCATAAGAGGGCTATATATAAAACCCAAGCAACAACAATGTCAGAAAATCTAACTTCTGGTAAAACGATTCTATTTTCAAAGAAGTCAACTCCATTGGAAGGAGAAAATAAGAGGAATAGAAAAAACTCAACTTGCATATCAATATCAATGTTTACTATATATTTTTGAACACATATTTTCCTTCTTTATATATGTATGTAATCGTAAGTTATATCCCTTTAATATTTTGTAAACAACTTCTTCATTTGTTTCTAATATCCAAGGCACAATGGCGTAATTCCTAAATGCCTGAGCTACCAATATAGAGTTTGTTTCAATTCAAAGATAGAACCAACCTCTGTTAAGATCTGATTCAATGGTAAGGGTGGTTTCCATCAGTTCAACTCTAAAGGCAAACACATTACTAGTAAAAGCGATGAAGCCTCCTATGTATTCGCCACTGTTACGACGGTAAATGGCAGCAGAAGCAAAACGCTCCAGGTGCTCCTCTTGCATCAATGTTACATTTAGTCATCCCCACTAGTAGTTGTCTCTAGTTAACATTTGTGACTGTAGTTGTATTCATGGGATGGATGTTGATGTTGAAATGCTTTAAGATTGTAAATTCTCGTATGTTGTTTTCCATAATCCCTAGGATGGATTACCTGCCATAGAGCAAATAGTTTCCATAGTAGTCAGAGCATGGTCAAACAAAATTGGGTTATCATGTCTAACACTCTTGCCCATCTTCCTAATCATCCACATAATGTTTATGCATGTTGCCCTCCTTAAATCTCAGTTGTGAGTTGCATTATACCTGCATGAATTTGGTAAGATTCTCCATAGAAGTACAAATAAAGTTAGAGAAACGTCTTAACCAGTTAGGATTTTTAAATGGTGAAATGAATAGTTGATGTGATTGAGAGAATGTGGGATAGTAGAACATGAAAGTAGTAACTGGAAAAAGTGTATTTTGTAATTGTCTTAGTTGTGATAGATATTCTCGTACATTAAATAGTAGATTACATGGATATTTATAAACTTAGATTATTTTATAATTTTATTTTAAAAATTCTTAAAATTGAAATCAAATTGAAACCTTTAGAAAAAAAAAAGTGTAGAAGTTAAGTGCAGACCTTGTTAATGCTCATACTGCCTGTTCCCGAGGCCAAACACACCATGATGAAGATTCTTAAGCCACCCTTCTCCTTTCTCATCCCCTATATATTTAGAGTGACACACTCAAAGTGAAAACATAATCCCATGATTTCACTCAACAATAATGCCACAGGAACAAATCTCAAACTCACCTCCGTAAACAATGTATAGAACCTTATTTCATTATGAGTAGAACTTTGAAACTGAGAATAGTAAACTGAGGGCACCTGAAAAAACTGAAAATTGTGACATTGTAGCAATAATCAGTGTAGTGTTCTGCCTACATCCTTGTTAATGATGCAAGCAAATTGGATTGAAAAAATTGACCCCAACTACTTATTTTCTCCAATTCGCCATCTAAAAAGATTGAACTAAGTTACATACTAGATCACTAACCCCTAAAAGAGAATAAGAACCTGTATAGCTAAATAACTCAACATGTCTTTAGATCAGGCTATCAAGACTTTATTAACAATGACCATATATAGTAAGGATGTGTATAGTTACTAACTAATACCATTTTATGAACACAAATTATTGACTTTTAGTAACATACCAAACACTTTAAAAATCTGTATCAACTACTTAAAACCTTTTTTAGCATTATTAAGTGTAGAGAATATGCAAACAACTAATGTTTAGGACAACATATATAATTTTAGTTAAAAAATAATATACCTGGGAGATGTCATTAATGATCTATTTATTTCATCATACAATAGTATTAGACATTACATTCATGGATTATAACTATAAATGTCTGTCTTATCAGAAAGAATCTTTAATTATTGCTTCACTCTGATTCAATACTTTCACACATTAAACTCATAAAAAACAACTGAGAAAATTAAAATTCACACATCATATATGGGAGAATAAAAATTATCCAATACTTGAACCATTCATTCTTAATCTACTGATCACGGTTTACTACTAGTTGAACCTGCAACTGATAATTATGGAACAAACTTTTGAATCAAATGATGTGCAAGATGACTTTATAATCAACTCAGGAAAACCCCAACAAATATTTTCTTGATAAAAGAAATCTTATGTTGCAACTAGAATTATAGCACTGTCACACAAACGAAAACTGAAATTATAAACAGAAAGCCAATGTCAACATAATTGACAGAAATTATACAACCAGGACGCAAGTGACATCAGATCAAAAAAAGAAACAAAGGCCAAGGCAATTGACTGATTTCGAGATACCAAAATCAGATTAGCGAATGTCTTTTAAATCCCAAAACCCTATCTGAGAAACCCAAAAACGATACCAAAATTTGAAATCGATTATTGTTAGATAATGAGAAACAAAGAATAATCTGTGTATTTTCTTAATTCTGCATAATGCAGATACAAATATTTATACATCAAGATTATAACAGAATTAATTATAATTCTATCTAATCTATCAACTATATAAACAGAATAATAACAAACAGAAATAATAACAAATAAAATCTTAAAACCTAAAAAGATATCAAATATTAAATCAAATATTAAATCCTAACAGCCCCCCTCAAGCTGGAGAATGAATATCAATCATTCCCAGCTTGGAAACCAGAAATTTGAATGCTGCTGGAGAAAGTCCTTTGGTGTAGATATGAGCTAACTGGCATGCAGAAGGAATCGGCAGTAGTTTAAGTAAACCAGAAGAAAGTTTTTCCCTTACAATATGACAATCTATTTCAATGTGTTTCGTGCGTTCATGAAAAACTGGATTTGCAGCAATATGAAGGGCAAATTTGTTATCACAGAACAAGATTGCTGGTTGTTGAAAGGTTACGTTAAGATCCTTTAGAAGAAAAGTTAACCATTGAATTTCACAAGTAGCTGTGGCAAGAGCTCTGTATTCAGCTTCTGAGGAACTTTTGGATACAGTGGCTTGTTTCTTTGATTTCCATGAAATAAGTGAAGAACCAAGATAGATAGAGTAACCAGTGATACTTCGTCTGGTATCAATGCAGCCTGCCCAATCAGAATCGCTGAAGCCTTTCAACTGTATGATGTTATTGCTAGGAAAGAAAATCCCTTTTCCAGGGGCACGTTTAAGGTATCTGAGAATCCTGGAAGCTGCTTGTTGATGATCTGTGTTGGGATTTGAGAGAAATTGACTTAGTTGTTGTACTGCAAATGAAATATCTGGTCTGGTGTTGGTGAGATATAATAATCTACCAACCAGTCGTCTATAAGAAGATGAAGCTGCATCATTTAGAGGTTGGCCAGAATTTGTGCTGAGTTTTGTACGATAATCACAAGGAGTGGAAACAGGCTTAGAGTTTAAGTAGCCTTCATCTTTGAGAATGTCCAAAGTATATTGTCTTTGGGAAATACAAATACCTTCTTTGTTTCTAGCCACCTCAAGACCAAGAAAGAATTTAAGATTGCCAAGATCCTTAATCTTAAATGTTGCGTCAAGAAGATGAGTAATATGAGTGATTTCTGTTAGATCATTGCCTGTGAGTACTATATCATCAACATAAATCACTAAAATAGTGACATTGGAATTAGTATGTTTTGTGAACAAGGAATGATCAGATGCAGATTGGAGAAAGCCATTGGACAAGAGAAAATCAGATAAACGAGCATACCACTGTCTGCCTGCTTGTTTAAGACCATAAAGTGATTTTTGTAACTTGCATACTTGATTTGGTTTGATGCCATGGAGCCCTGGAGGAGGTAGCATATAAACTTCTTCATTTAATGTTCCATGAAGAAAAGCATTATTAACATCTAGTTGCTTAAGATGCCAATTATGTGATGTTGCAAGAGCTATAACCAGTCTAACAGTTGTGATTCTGACCACTGGAGAAAAAGTATCTAGATAATCTTGACCTTCAATTTGAGTGTAGCCCTTGGCTACCAGTCTAGCTTTATATCTTTCAATGCTACCATCAGCCTTGTGTTTGATTTTGAAAACCCACTTGCAGCCTACAGCAGTTTTGGCAACAGGTAAATCTGTGATTTCCCAAGTATCATTTCTGGCCAATGCAGCAAGCTCATCATCCATGGCTCTAACCCAGTGAGGATATTTGGATGCCTCAGAATAAGATCTAGGCTCAATGTTAGTAGAGATATTCATAATAAAACGGTAATAAGGTGCTGCAAGTTTCTTATATGAAATGACAGAAGCAAGAGGATGCTTGATACCTGAAGAATGAGAGGTAATAGTTGATGCATAAGACGTTTCAAATTCAGATAGTCTTGAAGGTCTGTTTCTCTGTCGGGTGGATCTTCTAATATTAAGAGTAGGTAGGGTGGGAGGTGAACTGGGTGGAGAAGGATGCGAAGTATCTGTATGAGATGTGGGCATACATTGATCAATATAGAGCAAAGGTGGGTGGGTGACAAGGTGGGAATTAGGAGTGGTGTATGACTCATTGTGGTAGGGAAAACAACTTTCATGAAAGACAACATTTCTAGAAATCTCAATGGCCCTGGTTTTGAGGTTGAAGGTGATGAAGCCTTTTTTGTGCGGTTTATAGCCAAGGAAAATAGCGGGTAAGGCTCTTGGATCAAGTTTATGTCTATTGTTTGACAAGGTGTTGACAAAGCAAAGACAGCCAAAAACTTTAAGAGTGGTAATATCAAAAGGAGAACTGTATAATTTTTGGTATGGAGAAAGGTTATTTTGGGAGAGGAGTGGGAAGGCAATTTATGAGGGTAGAGGCATGAATGAGAGCATAAGACCATAAAATGTTGGGTAAGTGTGCTTGAAAAAGGAGGGAGCGGGTAACATTTAATAAGTGTTGGTGTTTTCTCTCAACTAAGCCATTTTGCTGGGGGGTTTCCACACAAGTTGTTTGATGAACAATTCCAGTATTTTTATAAAATTCAGCCATAATAAACTCAGTTCCATTGTCAGATCTAATGCTTAGGACCTTAGTTTTAAACTGTCTTTCAGCATAGGTAATGAAAGATTGTAAATGTGACTGAGTTTCAGCTTTTGAGATTAAAGGAAACACCCATACATATATAGAAAAATCATCAACAATGGTTAAAAAATATTTATGACCATGAATGGAAGTAGCAGCACAAGGGCCCCAAATATCAACATGTAATAAAGAAAAAATAGAAGAAGCTTGAGAAGTACCATGAGGAAAAGATGGTTTTCTTTGTTTAGGCATATGACAAGGAGGTCAAATAAAATAGTGATCAAAATTAATCACAGGATATATCTGTTGCATTACACGTAATCTCTCATGGGAGGGGTGGCCTAGTCTGTAATGCCAAATATCAATGGCTTCCTTATTACAAATTGTAGTGTTGATGGAGCTAAAAGAGGTCTTGAGTGTATATAACCCATCTTGAGCATCAACTATACCAATCATCCTCTTGGTGTGTCTGTCCTGTATAAAACATTGATTGTCAAGAAATATTAGTTGACAATTATGGGTTGTGGTAAGCTTGGAAACAGATATAAGATTGAAATTAAATTGTGGAAGATATAGGATATTAGAAATAGACAAAGAGTCATTAATCTTTACTGTTCCAGAATATGAGGCTATGGTTTGTTGTCCATTTGGTAGTTTTACTGTGATGGGATCAATAGCCTTATAGGATGAATATAGATGTAAGGAAGAAGTTACATGATCACTGGCTCCTGAATCTATAATCCACATGGCATGGTCTGTAGCATGAGAAATTGGTAGCACATTGCCTATAAAAGAAGTATTTGGAGAGCAAGTTGTATCACTTTGATTGTTGTGGGAAATAGTTGTAGAGGATCCCAATTGTGTTTGTTGTTGCAGGAGGGCAGTTTATGCCCAGGAGGGTAACCATGCTTCTTAAAGCATTCATTAACCATGTGTCCAGTGATATTGCAAAAAGTGAAAACCTTTGAGTTGTATGAACTTAAATTTGATCTTCTGCCAAAGCCTCCTTTATTTGATGAATAACATCGACCTCCTCTTATCCCTTTGTTGTAGGATAATCCTGAAGATCTTGATGGATAACCATTCCTTTTGTAACAATTTTCAGCCGTGTGGTAATGATCAATGACAGCCATGAGTTGGTTTGGTAAAAACACAAAGAAATCAAGAAAGGGAAAACATTGAATGAAGATCAGAGGCACAGCAGAACTCTTCAATTGAAGAGCTCTGATACCACTGTTGGGAAAATCTCACCATACACACTCATAACGTGACCCACACAAATAATTTTACACTCCAATCCATTGTGGGTTTGACCCACACAAATAATATTACTCTTCAATCCATGGTGGGTTATTTTTATTAAACCTTAGCACCCTTTAAATAGGTGCAAATCGGGCCTTGGGCCAAGTACAAATAATAAAAACTGAATATAAAATATCAACTTACCTAAAAGTAAAATCTCCTTATTCTATCATAAAATAATATTCTACCTAATAAACACAAAATCATAACTAGTCATTCCTCTGTTATCTTTACCAAATCAAACCAAATATTACTATACCCAAAACTAATAAAATAATAAATCTCACATTTAAGTTTATCCCAACAAACTCCCCCATAAACTTAAATTATTCCCCCTTTATTCTTCTCTCTCTTCTCTCCCAGGATTGTATAGGCCTTGAGTGTTCTGAACTTCTCCGCTTCTCAGAGTTTGATGCCGATCTTGCTTAAGACAGTTCTCCTTTATGTCTCCAACTACCACGCGTCCCTTGTACGTGTGCGTAACTCTCTTCTACGCGTGCGGCAAGTGTCTCCCTTGTACGTTGCGGCGTGCGTCACTCTCTTCTACGCGTGCGGCATGTGTCTCCCTTGTACGCTGCAGCGTGCGTCACTCTCTTTTCCAAAAATTGAACCACTGTTTGCAAGACCCTCTTCTCACTCTCTCTTTCTATTCTCTTTTTGGGACACTAAGACTCTTCTCACTCTACCTTTTCCAGCGGAAGCATCACCAAGACAAACCGTCGGCTCTGATACCACGTTAAATAATGAGAAACAAAGAATAATCTGTGTATTATCTTAATTCTGCATAATGCAGATACAAATATTTATACATCAAGATTATAACAGAATTAATTATAATTCTATCTAATCTATCAACTATATACACAGAATAATAACAAACAAAAATAATAACAAATAAAATCTTAAAACCTAAAAAGATATCAAATATTAAATCCTAACAATTATTTTAAACCCTAAATCCTCATTTAAAAAAAGAAAGTCGACATCTTTTTACAATTAAGTGCAATTGAAAATTAAAAAAAGAAAAGAAAAAAGGAAAGAACAATGACTGTCTTTACCTTCTCCACCTCAAGCATCTTTGTACTCCAGCATTTAAGAGTAATATAATTTAGCCATCAGTTCCATCTGAAACAATGAACAGAGAATATTTTCTTTTGTCAGAAAGTTAGTGAAAAATATTTCCAAAACAATGAAGGGAAATCTCGCATAAATGAATCAGTCAAACCATTATTAACAAAAGAGTTAAGTATATTTTTATTTATTTTAAGTAAAATTAGAATCACTTTTCCTTTTTATTTTAATTTTCGATTAATTTAGTCCATATTTTTATAACAGCGTTAATTTAATCATTTTAATTAAATCTTTGTTAAATTTATTAAATATTTCAAATATGTTTTTTAATTAATTTTGTGTTCAATAATATAAACAACTTATATAATAAATGTTAAATAATCTTAATAAAATTTTATTTAAAAAAAAATTAAATTTGTACATTTCTAAAATTAAAAAATTAAATTCAATAAAATTTAAAAAAAAAATTAATTTCAATTTTTATTTAAAGTTAAAAAATTAAAAATATATTTAATTCTTAATAATATTATATTTGTAACAAAATTAATTTCAGAATTCAGATGTTACTTGACTCACAAAAAATGTTATTTCACATTATGTTCATAGCATTTGTAATCATAAAAGTATTTTACTCAGTGCTTTAGATGACAGTGAGGAGTATTGAGCAGCAAAGGCCCTACAACATTTCATTAAATGAAATCACGGCTGGAGTTTACTTATATGTTTTAAGTCTGTTTTATTGTAAAAGCAGATATCAAGACGCAGCAGTGGAATACACTAGATGCATGTAAGGAAGTATGTAAAGAATAATTGAGTGGAAACACGAAAAAACGCAGCAGTGGACTTATATGTTTTAAGTCTGTTTGTGTTGCACAAGTAATGTTACTTCCGGAATTAGCACATACCCAGATGAGCAGTTTATGTGGAGCAGATGAAGCATAACCAACTGCTACATCATAGATTTAGCAGCGTCTTTGATCTTACAGTAGGTTTTTGTCTGATATTTTATATTCTTGAAACCCTGTTTGGACTTCATTTGCATGAGTAATTTTTGTTCATGATCTCACATAAGAGAAAAAGTGATGTTGCTGCACAAAAGGGAACAAGGAAACAAGGTTTGCTCCATTTGACTGAGTTTTCCTGGGAGTGAGGCCTTATTGCTGTGTCTCAACTAAAAGAAAACTGAGTGTTCATTGCTAGACATTCAGTGATTTAAATAAGTTACCATATTGGCGGTGCTTGTTAAATTTGGAAGAGGAGCGTTTTGAAAGATAGGAAAAAAAAATGAGAGGAAGGAAAGCCTTTTATTCTTGTAGATTGTAATGTATAGGTTGGGCATGTAGTCCATGTACTTATAAAGACTCTTCAGGAATCAATGGAGAACTTCCTGGAAACCAATACTCATGAACATTAAAGTATTACTAACGAATATTTGACGATTTGTTTTGATGATGAATTTCGTCGATAAATTATAACTCTGAATTCTAATAGATTTTTGTTGATAAATCTGTTGATAAATTGAGTATTAAATTTCTCATTCAGTTTGATTAATTGGTTTTTATATAAGAAGAGGAGATGAGTGAGAAAAAGAAGAGAATAAGAAAAAAAGAAGAGGTTGAGGAAGACGACAAGGATGTCACAGCTTTTGGTAGTAACGGAGGATGATGATTGTTAGAGTTAGAGTAAGTGGAGAAGGAAGAGGAAAATGAAGAAGGAGAGAGAAAAGAGAAAAAGGAGAAAAAGAAAGATGAAATGACAATAAGAGCAGTGGAGACATGACAAAAAAAGAGAAGATGAAGAAGAAGAAAAAATAAATGAAAGGAAGAGGAAGATGAGAAAAAGAGAAGAATTAGTTGCCAATTTTAACAATAAATTTTATTAATGGTAAGAATTCCACATTAATTATGAATAAATATTTACTCATGAACATTCATATATTTTTCGACCAAGTTGTCATTAATAATTATATCATGAAATCGGTTGATAAAATTTATTGACAATTACTTTACTAATGAATTTTCTATTATTGAATATATGTTGATAAAATTGAAATATCAATAAATTTTTATTATTATTGATGAATTATGTTTATCGATACTATCTAACATTTTTGTGTCTTAAAATTTTTTGGTTTTCTCTTCATATATGCATATGTAGAATGATTTATACTTTTGCTAAGTGTAAAATGATTTATACTTTTTGCTAGAAAAATGCATCATAGAGTTTGTAGTTTTTGTTAACAAAATTACATCTTACGTAATAATACTTTTATTAATGGGTGTGCTTTTGCTTAAAGAGATGATTTTGCAATCATTAAAAAAAAAAAAAAAACTTCTTACATATGTTATTTTAGGCTTTTTATTTCTGTTGCACCTCAGACTTAATTGCCTAACATAAATTTACTTACTATTGCGTTTATAACAGTTGAATATAGCGAAAAATTGGGTATGGGATTAATCTCCTTAGGATTCTATATTTATAATAGAAAAAATATGAATTAAGCCCAAAATACAAATAAAAAATAATGACAAAAGATAAAATATAAAATAAAGATAATATATCTAACACTCCTCTTCAAACTGATATATACCTGTATACCAAGCTTGTTACTAATATAATAAAAAAAAAATACAAGGTTTTGCAATAGACATGAATCCACGCAGAAGGTAAAAGATCATTTAATTAACTGATATAAAATTAGCCCCGTAGAGAATACTTCTTCCCTGTAAAAGCTTGAAATTTCGACTCTTCGTTCTCTTTAGGTGGCTCTGGTTTTGGCTCTTTCGCCTTTCCTGTCTCTTTAGAACGGTTTGCATTTGACCCAAACACAAGCTTGCCCTGAGATTGACGAGCATTACTTTGTGAGCTAGAAGTTGTAGAAGACTGCGAATTGACATTTGGAACATCAGGTTTCTTGTCCTTTGACCTTGAGGAAGAAGAAACTGGAGGAGGCTGATAGTTCGAAGGTTTTCCATCCAACCGTCTCCCAGTTCCTGAAAATGGTTTGAACTTGGGCTCAGTTTCGGCAGGAGTATCCTCAGCAGCCGCTGATGCCTTTCCAGTAGAATACGGTGCAATGGGCTTTTCAGGTTCCTTGTAATCCAAGGGAGAAGCAAAGTCCGCCTCGCAGTCAGTCTCAATTATGCTTATAGCATTGTCAGGCTTAGTTTCTATAATATCTATGTAATATTTTTTGTTGTTGTAAGCTACCATAATGCTATCTCCAATAGTCAAGCAGGAAAAATTCCTCAGTGTTGTTTCTAAGATAGCTTTTGGATTCGAAATATCTAAGAAGTCCTTTGTGTGGGGTTGTAACTTAACATATGTCGCTTTTGGAAGTGTCACATTTTTCACTTTAACAATGTCCCCCTCTTGTAAAAGCATGTTCTCCATCATCCAGTATGGCATGTATATCATGCCTTCCTCTGCAATGAACTCAAGAACACCACAATGAGAAACCCGCTCAGCAGCATCATTACGCAGTTCAAACAACATTGGGTAATCAATATGCAGAGATGCGAGACGGTCAAGGGCTGATGGAGGCATTATAATTTTGTCACCACTTTCAATTTGGGGCTTTCCAATAAAAGAAGCTGGGTAGCATCGATATATCTGCTCAAATGATGTCCCGTCATATCCATATGCGTCAAAATACATTTTCTATCGTGCTGATTGCAGATCCACCGAGAATCAACCCTCAAAGCTCCCTGATGCTTGATCTGAAAAGAGAGAACAAACAAAGTGCAAGGTAGGGGAATGGAATAATAGATTCCACAAGGGGAATGGTAATCAAAAATTTGTATAGGATTAATCTCGCTTGTGTACAGTGTTTTCTATTTATAATAAAAAAAATATGGACTAAGCCAAAATACAAATAAAAAATAATAATAAAAGATAAAAGATAAATATAAAATAAACAAAAGATAAAAGATAAATATAAAATAAAGATACTATATCTAACAATAACAAATATAAATTATTTTATGTCTCTTACAACAACATATAAAAGATAAATATAAAATAAACAAAAGATAAAAGATAAATATAAAATAAAGATAATATATCTATAATAACAAATATAAATTATTTTATGTCTATTACAAAAACAACATATAAAAGATAAATATAAAATAAACAAAAGATAAAAGATAAATATAAAATAATATAATATATCTAACAATAACAAATATAAATTATTTTATCTCTATTACAACAACAACATATAAAAGATAAATATAAAAAAAAAACAAAAGATAAAATATAAATATAAAATAAACAAAACATAAAAGATAAATATAAAATAAAGATATTATATCTAACAATAACAAATATAAATTATTTTATCTATATTTCAACAACAACTTATAAAAGATAAATATAAAATAAACACAAGATAAAATATAAATATAAAATAAAGATAATATATCTAACAATAACAAATATAAATTATTTTATGTCTATTACAAAACAACATATAAAAGTTAAATATAAAATAAATAAAAGATAACTATAAAATAAAGATAATATATCTAACAATAACAAAGATAAATTATTTTATGTCTATTACAACAACAACATGTGTAAATTTTTTATATTTTTTTTCTAATATATGCATCAAATTTCTTCTTCTTTATTTCTTTCTCCGGTTTTTTTCTTCTCCTTTAATAGACCTAAAATTACATAACCATAAAACATGTAATAAATATAAAATTAATCAAACATTTAATATAAACCAAAATTTATAAAACTCACATTCAAGACAAACAAGGAACACATACAAAACAATGACTCAATCATTAAAAAAAAAAGTTACACACCTACATTATACAGATAAAGGATGCCAAAATAACCTTAATGCATAAAAATATTTGGATCGGAAGAATTTTCTCAAAACTCCACACACAAAAACGCGCCTCACAACACTCATTTTGGTCACAAATGGAAGTCCTAACACATATACAAAGTTTGTTGCCATGAATAGTGTTGTTTGCTCAAGGAAGAAAGTGCAAACTAGTTCGAACTATATGTTTTAAAGAGTTTTACGTTTGACCTATAAATATAGGATGTAAATTTTAAAATTTACATTTGAGCCATGTAAGTCAGACGGTAAAATTATCTTTGGCAAATGAGTAACATATATAAGTTTACTTGTGATCTATAAGTATCAAAGATAAATTTACGTATGACCATTAAGTAATAAACGTAAATTTATGTTTGGCATATAGAGAATAGACATAAATTTTGACCACTTAATTATAAAATTGTCACGACAAATTTTTCACACGTGATGCATGTGAGCCTCACATAAATTACACCAACATGGAAGGACATTATTGTGTTAGTGTATTAGTGATTCCTAACTTTTCCACTATAATTGATGGAGATGTTTGGTAAGGTTACAAACAATGTGTAAGGAAAAAAAATCTCATATCATTGTGCAATGATTTTATCGTTATCACTACATGGATTTGGATAGAAACCTTTTACACTTAAGATATTTGGCAACCAACAAATGATTATGGTGGTTATATTTGGGAACAATGGACTGCATACATAGTAGTTGGGTGTGGTATGACCACCATAAAAGATATTTTTAACATGATTTAAAGGTTTTGAATAGAGATTTTTAAAAGTGTTGACCAAGCTAAAATAATGTTATTAGTAAGATAAGTAACCTAAACAAGTTAAATGAAACAAAGTAGACAAATTTAAAGAATACTTTTAAAATTATAAAAAAATATTAAAGTTTAAAAATATTTCAAATATCTCTTACATTCTTTTCCTAGAGTCTAATGAAATATGTTTTTCATACACTAATAAAGATTAATATATCATTTGAATAAAATTATACAGAAAAAAAAAATTAAACTAATAATCATTTGAATTTAGATATATATCTTTCATCTTTTAAACTTCAATATATCTTAGGCGGTGATAAACAAAATTAATGACACATACATTAAATTATTATCTTATAGCAAATTAAATGTTTTTATGTAGTTCTAGTGGTAAAATTACACATATGAGAATGAATTAGAAAATAAAAGTACATAAGTAAAAATTATCAAAACAATATTTAAAAATTAAAAATAGACAACAAATAATAATAGTAAAAAGAAGTAAGAATGGTGAAATATGTCTTAGAAATGATTGAATACATCATTGAAAGAAATCGGTACAAAGAAAAAAAAATGTATAGTCAAGGGTATGATAAGATTGAAAGTATCTTTAAGTATAAGAGAACTTGTTAGATATCAAACAAATCAAGCCATTCAAACATATCAAAAATTGCTTTAGTGAAACAAAATTCAAATAAAACTAAAATGAATAGTAAAAAAGAAAAAAAAAATATTACCTAGTAAATGAAGTGTTTATGAAGTTGAACGTTTGAAATTGAGATTCAAGCATCTTGTGAAAAAATAAACAATTAATAAATAAATAAATTACAAAGGACTACAAATAATCAAATGTGAGACTTCAAAACTATTTGACTAACTGAAATACATTATTTGAACACAACTGACCAAAGCGAAAAATGTGTAATCAAGGTTATGTATAATAAGAAGGAAAGTAAATATGAGTGGATTTTCTGACTATAGAATAAACCAATAAATTAGAAGAGAGTAAATAAAATGTGTAGTGAAAGAACAAACTAAAGATTATGAATAAATTATGGATACTTCAGTCATTTAATCAGGGATGAAGATAGCTATTGGACCTAATACAAGGACAATAATGGGTACAAGGTGGATTAGCACATACTCATGTCATCCTCGTATCTCAGTTCATTTTAAAATTTATTTAATTTATCATCGACTAACTGAATGTTAAGTAAAATATTTTTTTAATATTAATTTAATTTAGATTGGTTTGATAGAAGATAATGATAGTAATTTCAAAAAAAAAATCTAGTATAGTTTAATAAAATAAAATAAAAACAAAAGATTGAAAATAAATTATAATGGGTGAAGGAGATGATTTGAAAGAAAGGTATCAGTGTGAATAAAAGATATGTGTGAGATGAGTGTGAATGAAGGAGGTGAGTGAGAATGAAAGAAATGTGTGAATGAAAGAGGTGAGTGTAAGTGAAGAAGATGTGGGGATGAAAAAGATGGGTGTGGATGAAGTAGATGACTTTAAGTGAAGAAAATGAGAATGACTGAAGGATATGAGTATGAATGAAAGAGATGGGTATAAGAAGATTTATACAGAAAGAGAGAAAAATTGAGGGTTATATATTTTTCATCTTTAAATATAGACCTTTGGATTAAAATTAACTTACCATTCTTACCCATTTTTACAAAAGTGCATAGATTCATAACATATAAATTAGAACAACCTATGCTAACTTAAATAAATATAAGTACTAAAAATAAATAAAATTAACGTTAATACGACAACAACAAATACATTAACTTATTAAAGAGTTAAATGTAGATAATATCTTACCTAAGTCTTTATTGACCTCCAACATGAACTCTATTAGCATTTAGTTAATTTAAAACTAAATCAACACTAATATCAATACTTATTCATTTCAAAACATAAAAATAAATTATGATTGAGGTTGAATGGTTGAGCTGAAAAGTCAAGATTGAAAAATGATAGAGAAATTGAGGTTGAGAGGTTGAGGCCGAATGATTGAGGCCAAATGGTTGAGACAGAATAACCAATTGGATGGTTGAGGCTGAATGACCAAGCAAAATGGTTAAGATTGAATAGTTGAGACCGAATGGTCGATTCAAAATGTCAAGACTGAAAAGTCAACAAAGAAATTGAGACCCAGTGGTTGAGGCCGAATAGTCGAGCCTGTTAAGACTGAAAAGTTGGCAAAGAAATTGAGTTCAAAAGGTTAAGGATGAAAGGTGAAGGTTGAATGGTTAAGGTTAAATGGTTGAGTTTGTGAATGGTTGAGTCGAAATTTAAAACTGAAAAGTTGGCAGAGAAATTGAGGCCAAGAGGTTGAGATTGAATGGTCGATCGAATGGTTGAGGCTAAAAGTTAGAGGGCAAATGGTGTTGGGTACAAACAAAGTCCCACATTAGAAAAAATGAGAGATGGACATGAGATGCTCAATGTTTGACCATGGTGTACTCGAGGATAAGAAAGAAAAAGACTTCCGTTGTACGAGAGGTGGTCCTTTGTTTGAGGGGAGGATGTTGGGTACAAACAAAGTCCCACATCAGAAAAAAATGAGAGATGAACATGGACTTATATACACATAAGATATCTTCATTGATAAAAGGCCTTTTGGAGTGGTACCAAAAGCAAATCCGTGAGGGCTAGGCCCGAAGCAGACAATATCTTATCAATGTGGAGACTTATGTGTATGTGAGTGTCGAACCTCCCTACAAATGGTTGAGGCCAAATGTTGGTTGAGCCAAAATTTCAAGACTGAAAAATTGATAGAGAAATTGAGATCTAGAGATTGAGGCCAAAAAGTTAAGACCAGATGGTAAATGCCGAAAGGTTGAGACTGAATGGTTGAAGTCGAATGATTATGGCCAAATGATTGGGACGGAAAGGTTGAGACCAAAATATTAAGGCCAAATTCTTTATAAATTTATTAATCGTTTAATACATAAGTGAATATATATATATATATATATATATATATATATATATATATATATATATATATATATAAGATTCCATATTTGAGTTTAGAACTCACAAGGCAAGGAAATCATAAGAGGGCTATATATAAAACCCAAGCAACAACAATGTCAGAAAATCTAACTTCTGGTAAAACGATTCTATTTTCAAAGAAGTCAACTCCATTGGAAGGAGAAAATAAGAGGAATAGAAAAAACTCAACTTGCATATCAATATCAATGTTTACTATATATTTTTGAACACATATTTTCCTTCTTTATATATGTATGTAATCGTAAGTTATATCCCTTTAATATTTTGTAAACAACTTCTTCATTTGTTTCTAATATCCAAGGCACAATGGCGTAATTCCTAAATGCCTGAGCTACCAATATAGAGTTTGTTTCAATTCAAAGATAGAACCAACCTCTGTTAAGATCTGATTCAATGGTAAGGGTGGTTTCCATCAGTTCAACTCTAAAGGCAAACACATTACTAGTAAAAGCGATGAAGCCTCCTATGTATTCGCCACTGTTACGACGGTAAATGGCAGCAGAAGCAAAACGCTCCAGGTGCTCCTCTTGCATCAATGTTACATTTAGTCATCCCCACTAGTAGTTGTCTCTAGTTAACATTTGTGACTGTAGTTGTATTCATGGGATGGATGTTGATGTTGAAATGCTTTAAGATTGTAAATTCTCGTATGTTGTTTTCCATAATCCCTAGGATGGATTACCTGCCATAGAGCAAATAGTTTCCATAGTAGTCAGAGCATGGTCAAACAAAATTGGGTTATCATGTCTAACACTCTTGCCCATCTTCCTAATCATCCACATAATGTTTATGCATGTTGCCCTCCTTAAATCTCAGTTGTGAGTTGCATTATACCTGCATGAATTTGGTAAGATTCTCCATAGAAGTACAAATAAAGTTAGAGAAACGTCTTAACCAGTTAGGATTTTTAAATGGTGAAATGAATAGTTGATGTGATTGAGAGAATGTGGGATAGTAGAACATGAAAGTAGTAACTGGAAAAAGTGTATTTTGTAATTGTCTTAGTTGTGATAGATATTCTCGTACATTAAATAGTAGATTACATGGATATTTATAAACTTAGATTATTTTATAATTTTATTTTAAAAATTCTTAAAATTGAAATCAAATTGAAACCTTTAGAAAAAAAAAAAGTGTAGAAGTTAAGTGCAGACCTTGTTAATGCTCATACTGCCTGTTCCCGAGGCCAAACACACCATGATGAAGATTCTTAAGCCACCCTTCTCCTTTCTCATCCCCTATATATTTAGAGTGACACACTCAAAGTGAAAACATAATCCCATGATTTCACTCAACAATAATGCCACAGGAACAAATCTCAAACTCACCTCCGTAAACAATGTATAGAACCTTATTTCATTATGAGTAGAACTTTGAAACTGAGAATAGTAAACTGAGGGCACCTGAAAAAACTGAAAATTGTGACATTGTAGCAATAATCAGTGTAGTGTTCTGCCTACATCCTTGTTAATGATGCAAGCAAATTGGATTGAAAAATTGACCCCAACTACTTATTTTCTCCAATTCGCCATCTAAAAAGATTGAACTAAGTTACATACTAGATCACTAACCCTAAAAGAGAATAAGAACCTGTATAGCTAAATAACTCAACATGTCTTTAGATCAGCTATCAAGACTTTATTAACAATGACCATATATAGTAAGGATGTGTATAGTTACT